>JANAVB010040765.1:0-14805 GCA_029216955.1 Iris pallida | reverse complement strand
ATATATATATATATTATATATATATATATAATAATATTTAATATTATATATTATATATATATTATATATATATAATTTATAATATATATATATATAAAAATATATTATTAAAAAAAAATATTATTATATATATATATATATATATAATATAATATATATATAATATTTTTTTTAATATATATATTTTTTTTAATATATATATATATATTATATTATTATATTTTTATTTATATATATATATTTTTATATATATATAATATCTATATATATTTTTATATATATCTATAAAAATATATTATAATATATTTTTTTATATTTTTTTTATATTTTATATATTTTATTATATTATATTATATATATATATTATATATATATATATATATATTCTTATTATATAGCCCTATATATATATATATTTTTTTTTCCCTAATATATTATATATATATATATATATATATATTATATATTATAGGGTAATGCTATAGAACCACCCGGGTGTTTCATATATGGAACCATCCCGTGTGCATGCGTCGGATTGGAATTGAGTTGGATGAGATTAAAAGGTGATGGGGTCTACACCTTTTAATCTCAACCACCAAATCCAAATCCAACCCATATAACAAAGGGTACTTCCATAATATGAAACCCTCGGTGGTTCTAATATATATATATATATATATATATATATATATATATATATATATATATATATATATAATAAAGAAAAATGCTTCCATCACCATCCCCCTTTCCCTCCTTCCTCCGCCCGGATCCTCTCCCCCCGACGCCTGCATGCCCCCTTCCCTCCTCGTCGACGTCTCATAGCCGACTGGCGGTTGCCGGAGCCCTGCTTCCTCCTCCCATGCCCGGCGTGGTCTCTTCTCTCGTTCCCAAACCGCTGGCGGAGAAAGCGTTGCCGCCCACTTATCTACCCATGCCGAGGCCCCTGCGGCAGCCCCCCTCGTGTACTCCTCTTCAATCCTCGGTGCCCCTCCCTCGAGTGGAAGGAAGAGATACTTGCTCTTATAGGGCGTTTGTGGGTCCACTCTCACCCACTCAGCTCGTCCATCACCGCCTCAGGCTGCGGCCCCTCGCCGAAGACCGGCCTTCCAGTCCTGCCTCCACGGGTCGGGTTCCATCTCCGTCGTCGCGGCCGGCGTAGTTGGCCCTCCGATGCGCCTCTTTCCAGCCGCTGCCCCCTCGGGAGGAGGAACAGTTCTCGAGCCGGGCGCTGGGCTCGAGGCTCCCCAGTCTTCAGCCCTCCCTACAGCTGGCACAGCTGACCTACTACCATGGCGTGGCCGTCGAGGCTTGTCCCTTCTTTTGTGCCTAGTCAGTTCGTTGCCCACGTGGGCACGGCCTCGTCACATCACCCCTTGGCGCAAGTTGCTAACTGCGCCCGGTTTTTGGCGCAAGCGGTGGGCAGCCCTCCTTCCTCGGGAGGAGTGGCGGCCCCTCGCCGAAGACCGACCTCCTCAGTCCTGCCTTCGCGGGTCGAGTACCCCCCCAACCACCGCCTGTCCAGTACAAGTTAGCCACCTTCTCCGTTGCCGCGCCGACTTGTTGGCCCTCCGGATGCGCCTACCCCAGCCACTGACCCGTTCCCCTCGCGATGAGGGACAGGTCTTGAGCAGGCGCTGGGCTTGAGGCTCCCCAGTCTTCTGCCCTCCCTACAGCTGGCACAGCTGACCTTCTTCCATGGCATAGCCTTCGAGGGATTGTCCCTTCAACTGTCCCCAGTCAGTTCATCGCCCACGTGGCCACAGCCACGTCACATCCCCCCATTGGCGCAAGTTGCTAAATGCGCAAGAATTCTAGTGCTAGCAGTGGGCGGCCCTCCTTCCCCGGAAGGAGTAGCGAGCTACGAGACTGGCACGGGGCCAGAGACTACGCTCCCCTGCCCCCGAGGCGCCTGTCCCCCTTCCCCCTTGGGAGTTGCGCCGAGCAGGGATGGCGCACTCTACCATCTTGCGCATAACCCACCCCCCGTCCCCTTTTCCCTCCATTGGGGGCGTCGATAAGTTTGGGCGCATCTCATTCATCTGCACCCGGCTCTTGTGGGCCCCCTAGCTGGGCGTAAGCTAAGATCTCGAGCCGCACTGGCGTTTCCGACCTTATTGCGCGTACCCCCCTTCTGGTCCCCTGTTGATCCCCTCAGGAGGCGTGCAGTATAGAGCGGGCGCCACTCACCCTACTGTGCCCGGGCGCAACCCATTGTTAGCATCGCCCACCTGGTGGGCCACCCCCCCTCGTGCCCATCGAAGGCGCAACCAGCCATGGGCGCTGCCTCCCCCCGCCCTTCTGCGCACGGGATGACATGTGCCCCTTTTTTAAATGTCAGCCTTCGGCGCACCCTACGTCTGGTGCTGGTTTTGCTCGCCTATCGGCACACGACTTGCGCCCCATCGCTGCCCGCTGGACTCACATGTCCCCTATGGCGCTATTCGCGACGGTGCTGGACTCCCTCCCCCTCGGCGACCGCGTCTCTCTGCGCCTGCCTTTCAAGCAAAGCGTCCCCTATCCTTCCCAGGGCGATTGCTGATCCTCTCCCCAGCCTTGTTAGCAGTGCGCCCCCCAACACCACTCTGGCGCTTGGTCACTATAACAAAAAATCCTTTTAATGACGGCTAAAAAGCATCATTAATGACAAACCATGACGCTTTTTTTTTGTTTCAAAACAAGCGTTATGAAAACGAGTGTTATAAATGTTTTTTAAAAGCGTTATAAAAAAAATCGTCATGGATAGTTCCTATAAAAGCGTTTTGAATAGTTAATATATAGTGCACAATTCAGGACAGTTTTAAAATGTTATGAATAGATAATATGTATAGACTCAATGCACCACATTTATAACACTTTATACTATTCAAATTAGCATATTTATAACGCTCTATACTGCACATTATATATTAGACCAAAACTTAATATTATATATCACCATCTTTATTACATTTCTCAAAATAGAGTACATATCAACATCTTCATTACATTCTCAAAATAGAATATCCAAATACATATATACATTTACAACTACCAAAATTATCCACATCAAAACTTGGCCACATCAAAACTGTCCACAGAACATGTAACAAAACCCTAAAAAAGATAAAAACAAGGTTCAATATACTTTGTAATGTAATGTGAAAATTGCAAGAAACGAAGGACTTGTACACATTTTTCAAGCAAATTTTAATCCAGTAATTACCAATAACTTGTATCAAATTTTAAAGCAAATTTTAATCCAGTAATTACCACAACAGTAATTACCAATAACTTGTATCAAATTTTAAAGCAAAAAATAGTGCACTATTTGTATAAATAATAGCAAGGTAGAAGACCCTTACATAATGGATGAAATTATAATCCAGAAACATTATAATTCAAAGGAGAAAAGTTTAAATATTCAGTAAACAAGATTATGTTACAAGCAAATCCAAGAATACTAAGAAGTGACAGTACTTGCATCCGTTTAAGGTTTTCAGAGAAATGTATAGGAACATAATGGGGGCATGGATACCAGCTCAGAGAAAATGTACAGGCAGAGAGGCGCCAATGTAGATTATCTAAGCCTATGCAAAACATAACCAAGTTTATACTGTTGCCAAAGTGAAAGGGACTTATCTGGATTGGCCCCATCTTGTAACTCTATTTTTTTTTTTACCATATTTTGAATCTCACTTTTGGATATGCTTTTCACTCTGGAGAGAATTTTTGCATAGAGGAACAGATGTAAGAGCATATGGCCAAACAATCTTCATATAACTAGAATTGACTAAAACTTAAGTTTTAACTTTTTCTTGCATGAAATTTCTGGCTTGGTGTCTGTATATCTCAACTTGACCTTTGCTTTATCAAGCTCCTTAAGTTTCCTTTTCCCTTGCATGAAAGATGACAAACATAAAACTTTCTTATGGAAAGTATGAATTTGATAAAGGCTCATCCTTCTCCAGCTCAAGTTAAACATATGTCCTACCAAAAAAACCAATAATAACATCAAATGAAAAAAAACATAGAAACAAAGAGCAATATCAGTTGTTAGTGGTCCAAGAGTATAAAAGGGTGCCTCATTGCACCATTGCAGTTGTTTTTCCATATTTTCTGGAATTTTATGCATAAGAATATGTCCAGGTCCTTCATTCATTACCTACATAATCCCAAAAAGTAACTTTCAGAAATGCATGATTAAAAGCATAGCCAAGTTCACTCTTCAAATCTTCAGTCAGCTAATTAAATTCATCAAGAACATCTTAATCTTAGATGAATGTTAATGTTTGCCTGCCTCATAGAAATAATGAAATAATCATAACAGAGTCTTCTTAATAATGTACTCATAGTACAGCTCTAGAGATTTTCAACATATTGAGAAATTATTATGGTAAACAAATCTACAAGCCTTATTTCTTAACCTTGTTTTCTAATTACATAGTGGGTGCATAATAAGGTAAATTGTACTAAAACCAAGACCCGAAGAAAGAAAATTGAACTGTGATCCTTGTTGCTAATAAACAATTGATTATTAATTAGCAGATATCGAAGTTGATGTTACATCTAGTCACCAAATAAGCTGGTCACCAAAATAAGCTTATTGTTAGTTTCATGTACATTGCCTCCAAAGGCTGCAGGCGGATAACAAATTTCATTTCTCCCTTGTTTTTAATTTTATCTGCATAATATAAACACCAGGGCCAATATTTAGTTTTGTAATTCTTTACTAAAGAAGGTCCACCAATAAGATAATATTTGGATCTTTGACGTCGTAATAATTATGTAGAGTAATAAGCTACAAACCACAAAATTGAACAACATTATTTAATAGTAAAGGAGACAGAAGAAGAGGAATAGTAAGTTCTGATTATGGGCTCTTTAAAATCAAGTTTACAATGAGAGTCAACGTAAGTTCTGATTTTCAAATTTAGCTACCCAAATCAGTACCATAATGATCTTAATCCATAACAAGCATACAGTGGCATGGAGAAAACATTGATTTCGTCTATCGTAGTGTATATTGGAGGCATGTGTCATGTCCGATTCGTGCTCGATACCAATGGACACAACACCAACTTTAAGAGCGTATGTGCTTCCAAAGGGCAAGCATAGGCAGGATATAAAAGAACTAGATACCTTCCACCATAGAGCTAGAATATGAGGGTTGGCAAATTCAGATCTCGACCATTACCTTCTCCTTGTCCAATTCGAAGCACCCGTTACACTTGGAAAAACCCCGCCGCAGGTTCTTGCTCGAGAGGCACTCAAAGTTCCAGCACCGGCAGTCGTTCTACCGTACGTTCCACCGTACGTTCCTGACCGTACCGTAAGTCTTGTTCGTTCCGTAAGTCTTGTTCATGCCCCCGTCTCCCCGTCAACACCACCACGCCAAATCACAGCGTCACCACCGGCGACCGCTAGCCACCACTACTACCTCCCACCTCCCACCATCACAACCAAACCACACCAGTATAGAATGAAAGAGGAAGAGAACTTACCTAACCTAAATCCGCAACTCTACCAGCCTCGCCGTCCCCCGCCTACGGCGAGCCTCCCCAAGCTTCCTTGAGCCCCCCTTCCGCATTAAAGCCGACAACCCCTCCGTCCATGCCACTGCCAGTGGTGAGGACTCCCCTCCTTCTCTATGCCGCCATCCAGAGCCTGCGCTCGCCCAGATGTGCCGGCGACGTTGACGGAACCCTCAGCCAGATCCGATCCTGTCAGTCGATGCCGCCCTCTGGGGTGCTCCGCCCGACGCTGACCTCCGGTATTTCCCCGAGCTCCCGCCGTGCCACCCGTGTCTTCTTCCGCCGTGCCGCCTTGGCTCCGCTGTGAGCCATGGCCAAGCCAGCTGTTACCCAAGTGACCACCCTTTTCTTCTTTCTCATCTCTCTCTGTGAGTTTCAATTAGGATAGGAAATAAATGAGAACATCTATGAACGGACTCCCCATCTCCTCCTCCCTTTCTAACTAGGTTTAGGATTTTGGATTTAGGGTTAGGGTTTTGGAGTTGGGGGAAAGGAAGGAGAAGAAGAGGGAGGAGAGGAGAGTGTTAACTTGCTGAACTAGAGTTAGGGTTTTGGAGTTGGGGGAGAGAAGGGAGAAGAAAGGAGGAGAAGGAGAATACCAGAAGGTTTTGGGGGAGAGGCGAGTTTTTTGTTGAAGTGCGGGCTATAGCAAGGATTTTGCCAACAATTAAACTTAAAAAACATTACAAGTTTGCCACCGCTCTAAAATATTAATAACGTTTTATTTTATAAATGTTATAAAAAGTCCAGAATTAGCCCAAACCGTTATAGAAAAAAGGTATTTCGAACTTTGTTAACGCTAGGTATCAGGCGTCATCAATACGTTTTGTCGAGCGGTATTAATAGACCTTTTGTTGTAGTGGGTATCTCTCCGGCTCTCTCGCTCCCTTCCTCCAGCCACGTGCCTTTTGGCGCTGGCCTTGATCCAGCGGCTCCCCTGGACCTGCTGCTCGTGTCAGCTTCTTCGGCTACATCCCCGTCCTCTGGTGCTCCCACCACAGTGCGTCCTGGACAGCGTGCCCACTATCTTCCCAAATCCCCCGCTCAGCCGACGGGGGCAACTCCTCCTCTTACCAGCGCACTCGCCGGTGGCCCGACCTTCCTTCCCCCTGTGATCCCCGCGGGACTATCCTCCTTTGCCGCTCCCGGGCACTCCCCCTCTTCAAACATTCCCCGAGCTGTGACCCCACCCGGAGCCACCCCCCTCGTCCATCCCTAGCACGGTGGACCCCCCTCGTGCTCCCTCTTACGCCGAGGTTCTCCGACCTGATCAAGGGAAGCACTTACCACCTCCTGTGGCAGAGATTCAGCTGCCGGACGTTATATTTTTGCCTCCTACCGTCGACTGTCCCATCCGTGTCCCCTTTGCCGCGGTGGAAATTTCCTCCCTATCCTCCTCTTTCAATAAGACATTTGTCCTCAAATTTGGATCCAGATGCCCAAAAATTCCTATTGTCACGGAAGCTGTCGCCAGGTGGGGCCTCTCTGCCACCTACCGGGTCGTACCGCTTGACCCCAAGCACATGTTCCTACACCTTTCATCTGAAACGGACTACTCGCTAGTTCGGACCAAGGGGACTTCCAGAATCGGCACACAGACCATTAAATTGTCAAATGGTCTCCCAAATTCAACCCAAAAGTTGACTCGACAATCATATCAACATGGATCACCCTTTCCAACCTGCCCCTGGTTTGCTTCCCCCACAGCCACCCTCAAACGGATAGCCAGCTCCTTCAGGACCTTGGTTGCTATCGCGGAAGAAACTCACAACCTCTCCAAATACAACTACGTGAAGATATGTGTGGAACTGGACCTCACATATGACCCTCCCAAACTCATAGAAATTGAGCTCGGAGATTAAACACACCGACAATTGCTAGTTTATGATAACAATACCATCTTTTGTAAATACTGCCAGATGAGCGGCCACTCCACATAGAACTGCTATCGTGCCTACCCCAAGCTCAAGAAGCCAAGCCCGCGTAACCCGCGCGCTCTGGCTGATCAATGTGAACCTGTCACTGGGGATACAACTATGCCCCCCAATCCTCCCCTTCTGATTGAAGGCACTGCTCTAATGACCAACTCCCGTCCGAATAACACGACTTCATCCGCTATCATCCCATTCAATCCCCCGACTATCTCAATCAACAACTCCATTGAACTCCTCACTTGCATCACCCCTGATAGTGCGCACGACAACTCCAGAGAGCCCTCCGCGTACGCCATCGACAACGGAGACGTTCAGCTAGATCCCCCTTAGCCCAACAGTGGGGCCGAGCGACACATCCCACCTCAGCCACATTTGACAGGAGTCATCATCACTCCCAGCACGCCACCCCGTATCTCATCCTTCAACTCATCAGAATCCATAATATCCCCCTTCTGAGGATGCTCACTCTCCCCATAGTCCCACCCGACCTCAACAGCCTGTAGAGGCTCAGACGGAGAGCCGGCCAGAGAAGTAACCTGCACCCAGGCCTCTCGAGACTCACCAAACTCGTCCCACATCCGAAATGGCTACCCCCCTCGTCTGTGGCTGGCCCCCCCCGGCATCCTTTCCCTCTTATTGCAGATGTCCAACCCAGCTTCGACCTCACTTTAACCGACAAATTGTGGCAAGCCAAGGAAGCGGGTTTACTGGATCGCAACAATCCTCTAAGCGCCCTAGAAGACAGCAAAAAAGACTCCACTATATCCTTGTCAGATGACAACGGTAGCAGGGATCCCGACGGCCTAGCACCGAAGTCAACGGGGCCACCACCTCACCCCCACAAAAAACCTCCTCTAAAAAGAACAAAAACAAACAAAAGCAGCAGACGGCAAGGACTATGAGGTCTACCACGAAGGTTAACCACCCCCTCCCACTATCCCATCAAATGCTTAACATCATATCCTGGAACGTGAGAGGGCTAGGAAACAAACCGACGCTGAACAGAATCCTCAGCCTCAAGAAAACTAGTCGTATAGATCTTCTTATCGTTATTGAACCAAAATCCCCCCCAAAAAAAATCAAAGCCACTCAACTCAAGCTCGGATTCCCTCATGCCATCACCGATTGTAATGACATTTGGATCTTTTTTGGGCCTGAATTCAAATTGTCCATCATAAAAGACTCGCCTCAGGCTCTCTCTTGTTGGATCGAACATCCGGCCCTCAAGTCCCGCTCCATCCTTTCCGCCGTCCATGGCAGTTGTGGCTACACTGAGCGAATATTGCTTTGGGAAGACCTGCTGGAAGCCGTCTCTCCCTACCATGGTCTCCCATGGCTGTGCATCAGAGATTTCAACACGGTGTCTAGCAGAGAGGAGAAATCCGGTGGTCGCTCGCCTCCCCCAGCCTGCGATGGACGATTTCAATAACTTCATTTTCCAAGGAAAACTCCATCCCCTTCCACGACAATGCATTCACCTGGTGCAACATGCAGGAGGGCAATCGGCGCCAGTACTCTCGCTTAGATCGGACGATGGTCAACGATCATTGGTCTGACATGGGCCTGATCATAAACCTCTCTCATCTGAACTCTACTGAATCAGACCACTTTCCTCTCCTCTTCATGATCAGCAACAACCACAACCGGTACCAAAAAAACCATTTCGCTTCCTCACCTTCTGGAGGCATCATCCCCAATTCCAGAACGTCGTGGCATCTGCTTGGAACTCTATTTCAGAACTTGACCCTCTGTTACGTGTGGCGGCTAAACTTAAAGTCACTCGCAAAGCATTATTGTCCTGGAGCAAGACGGCTTTTGGAGACATCTTCCAGGCCATTAAGGTGGCGGAAGACGATGTCACTCGCATCGAAATCTTGTTTACCACCGATAAAACTTCGACTACCCATGCCTCGCTCAACCTCGCCAGAGCTATTCTGAAATCCAGGCTCAAGGTGGAAACAGATTTCTGGAGGTAAAAAGCCAAATTGACCTGGGACATCGAAGGTGATCGGAATTCCAATTTCTTTCACGCGTGTGTCAAAGTCGCGAAAACCAATTATAACTTCACCGGATATCCGACGATAATGGCGCCCTGATGGAGGATCGGGAAGGCATTCAGGCTGCGATGGAGAAATCCTACTCTAAACTTTTTACTAAAGAGCAGGTCGTTAAAGACGTCGTGCTTCTGTCCGAAATCCCATCCCTCATCAGCAACAGCGAGAACGAGACCCTGTTGGTTACCCCTTCATTGGAAGAGGTGGAGGAGGCTGTCTGGTCTATAAAAGAACACAGTGCTCCAGGGCCTGATGGATTCAATGGCGTATTCTTCAGAGCCTGTTGGCACACCTTAAAATACGACTTACTGGAGGCCACTATTGCCTTTTTCCAGGGGGCGAGATATCCCAAATCCATTTCTTGCTCAAACATCATCCTGATCCCCAAGAAAGACAACCCGGAAACCTTCAAAGACTTTCGCCCTATCAGCTTATGCACCTTCACCAACAAGATCATATCGAAGATCATTGCCAACCGGATGTCCAATCTCCTCCCCAAAATCATCTTCGAAGAGCAAAGCGGGTTTGTTCAAGGCCGTAACATCACTGACAATATTCTTCTAGCTCAAGAGATGATCACATGTATGAAGTTCCCGTCTAGAGCCGAAAACGTTGCCATTAAATTGGACATGGAGAAGGCATACGATCGCCTGGACTGGCAATTCATGATCTGGGTCTTCAGGGCATTCGGCTTCTCCGAATCTTGGATTGACATTATCTTCCGATCTATCAACAACACATGGTTTTCCACCGTCAACAATGGTCAGGCAGCAGGGTTCTTTCGATCCACCCGAGGGTTTAGACAAAAGGATCCCCTCTCTTCCACCATTTTCATCATTGCGGCAGAAGCGCTCAGTAGAAGCCTCAATAGCATGCCCAGAATTCCTGGTTTCTATCACTTCCACACCACCACTGGCTGTCCACTTGTCACTCACCTGGTGTACGCTGATGACATCCTTATTTTCTCCTCTGGAGACTTCGGATCGATCGAGGTAGTGTTAAGCACCCTCACGAGATACATAAGCTGGGACAGCGCATCAATAACAACAAGAGCGTTATTTATACCCATCACAAAGCCGACAGATCTCGTTCGGCTGTTCTTTTCGACATGACCTCGTTCGCCACAGCCTACCCGCCTTTCATCTACTTGGGCTGCCCGCTTGTGTACGGAAGGTCAAACTCGGGTATATACGACAACCTCGTAGACAGGATCCGTAAACTGATCGCGGGATGGCACAACACAATATTATCTCCGGGGGGCAAATTGATCCTTATCAAACACGTCCTTTCCTCCATCCCGTTGTACACCTTTGCCGTCTGCTCCCCCACCAAGAAGGTCCTCCACTATCTTGAATCCCTCTTCGCCAAGTTCTTCTGGGGTCAACGCGACGGCAAGGACAAACACCACTGGACCAGTTGGGATACCATGGCCAAACCAACCGAAGAAAGAGGTATAGGATTCAGCAGACTTGTCCACATCGTGGACGCCTGCTCAATGAAGTTGTGGTAGAAATTGCGCACAGAGAGCTCGCTATGGATGAGGTTCATGAGAGCTAGATACTCCAGATTCTCTCATCTGTCAGAGGCTCTCACTAACAACAGATCTTCAACGTTGTGGCGTCACTTAATTCGTGGACGCAACCTCGCAGAACCTTTTATCCGTATATAGTTGGGTGACGGCCGTTCATCGGCCCGTCTGGAACGGTGGGTTGGGGTAGACACCATCCAGCCCAACGTCTGTACTCCGCCGGGATGTGAAATTAGGGATCTATGGGTAGACGGCTCCGGATGGAATTGGGGGAGGGTCAGAGATTGGTTCGGTCAGCCGGCGACCGACGGTCTGGGTGCTGCCAACCTGAGGATCACTGATATATCTGACACGTGGAGATGGTCACCTAACCTGAGCGGAACTTTCACGCTGGCTACCACCAGATTAGTGGTTAGAGGCAGTGGCATGCCAGATACCATTTCTGCTAAGTTTTTGCAGTCTTGCATACCCATCAAATGGTCTATCCTTATCTGGCACGTATTTCGATGAAAGCTTTCGACGGACGACTCTATCAAATCTATCGGATTCAACCTAGCGTCCAGATGCCATTGCTGTGTAGAGCACCAATCAGAGACTGAGCACGTCCTTCTTTCTGGTGAGTTGGTGAATCACATTTGGCTCAATCTTCATAATAGACTTAGCCTTGTCCTCCCGACTGGCGGCTTCCACGATCTTCTGGCTAGCTGGAGCCGTTCCCACGGACATCAGATCGTAGTAGCCGCTGGAATATGGGTCTTATGGATGAACATGAACAAATTTAGATATGAAGATCGCCAACTCCTACCTACACAATTGTTCAGAGAGTTTATCAGACAAATTTCTAAAGCTAGACGATGCTGCTCTAACGCCCCTAACATTTTTTGGGAGGCCCTTCTTTAGGTCTTCTGCCGGGTCACTCGTGCCTCTGTTGGCTGTCGTAGAGATCTGGTTCATTTTGTGCACCTCTCGCGCTATTTTTTTCCTTCTCTTTTGTCGCGTTGAGCGCGCTTACTTGTATAGGCTTCGGCATTTTGCGTCTATTACTTCAATAAAATTTTCGTTTCTCAAATATATATATATATATATATATATATATATATATATATATATATATATATATATATATATATATATATATATAGGGGTTAATATGGACACTTAATTAATATAAGCTATTCTACCAGGTATTTGTACTAAATGTTTTGTTCACAAAATTTGGACATTGGAAAAGAAAAGTACTTATTCTTTTTTTTGGATTTGTATGCCAGAGGAAACGAGAAACAAATGAAATTGATTTCCAAGGAAAAAAAAGATATGAGACAAAATAATCCATAGATTCACTTTACCACCCTCAATTATTCGCTTTTTTCTTCCAATTTTTGAATATTTTCAAACACCTAGAAGAAAAATTAATAAGAAATACAATTTTTCGGAATTTGTTTTTGGTGGCAACCAAAAAAAAGTTATTTTCTATTTTTGTATTGTATGCATATCCCAACCATAAAGTTGATCAAAATCCAATTCAACCCAAATTCTAACATTTAGTAATAATTCTACATTTTGAATATAAAACTAACCCAAGTTTCTACAAAGAGTCCACAAACTTTACTTTGTAATCTATTAATCTCAAAATTCCTCAACTTAAAACACATTCCCAAGGATGCACATTTTTAAGGTAACTTGAATTGTTACTAAGATAACCTGAATTCATATTTCCTACTAAGATCCTCTGAATCATTATCATGGAAAAACCTAAATAAAATTATATATAGAATATTTAAGGTTTTTGATAGGGGAACTACAAAACTTACTCAGGGCTTGCCCAGGATATGAGTTAGCCCAATTTTGAGGAACTTTACTCAGGACAGTCAAAAACTTACTAGGGGTTGTCCACACCCCCACCACCCTCCTCCCAAACCTAAACATTTTAACTTTTACTCTCTTTCTCTTAAAAATCCTTTTCCTCCTTCTCCACCTCCTCCAATTGAAAATCCTAAAATTCTTTCTTTTCCACCTCCTCCAATTTCAAGCATCAGTCGATGGCACACAAAGCTTCTTCACAATCAAGGTAGAAATCTTCTTCCCAATCTTCCTCCTCCATCTTCTTCATCTTTAATTTTATGTTTGTATTTTTGTATTTTTATTTTTCAATCCTTGTTAATGCCCGATTTTCATAATATAGTAACATAAAATAGGTTTAGGATTAATTTTAGGCAAAATTTTGAAGTTTCAAACCCATTTTAGGGTATCGAAGTAAGGAAATCCGCACAGCCGCGGTTGGAAAGAATCAGGATTGTAGAAAAAAATTTACAGTCATGTATGTTGTTAGGACTGTAGAAATTTTCTACAATCCTAAATACTTTAAGGACTGTAGAAATTTTCTACAGTCCTGACAACATACATGATTTATGAAATGGTATATATGGTATAGTTTGAGGGCATATTTTATTACTCTCTCATGCCTCTCTTGCAATAGTATATATGGAATACAGTTTGAGAAGAGAAATAGAAAGGACAACCACATCTTTCGCCATCAAATATATCTTACAATCAGGGACGCTAATAGCTGGATCATAAAACTGGTGGTCGTCACCGCAGACGCGATCATTTTTGTCTCAAAGTATGTAAATGTGAGAGTTTAGCCATATTCCTGTCGTGCCTTGTTTATAATTGGGATCCACACATCATGGATCCCTAATAAACAAGGCACAACATGAATATGTGTAAACCCTCACTTTTGCATACTTTGCGACAAGAATAATCTCTTTTGCAGTGACAACCACAAGTTTTATGTTCTTGACAGGTACTACAACAAATCGTTGCTATAGTTTTTCTACTCGTCTTTTGAATTACCATAATCTCGATCGATCGGTGATTACCTTGTAATTTAGAGTAGGTGGGTAAGTGAAGAAGGACATGAACTGACACATGATGAAGACCAACATCTCAATTGCTTGATGCTGTGAAACTTTGATTTTTAGAACTTTGATGTTGGTTGTACTAAATTGTTAAATTGTTGGCATAGATTTTTGACCTAATATAAAATTTCTCATCGATCAATCTTGAAATGACAATAACTATGTTATGTTATATTGATCGTCTGATGTTGGTTGTCAGATGTAGGGGTGAGCATCGGTTCGGTTCGGTCCAAACCGAACCGATTTCAATACAACCGAATAAAATCGAACTGGTTTTAAAACCAACCGAACCGAACCGATTTTTCACAGGAACCGAACCGAACCGAACCAAGTAAAATTTCGGTTCGGTTCGGTTTTTTGGTTGTTGAACCGAATTTATTGATGGGTTGGTTTTTTTCGGTTGAGCTGAATAGCCTGAATTTATTGATGAGCTGAATTAATTGATGGACGGGATTTTTATAAAATATTTCTTCTAAATCCATATAAAATAACTAATAAAGGTAGCTCACACTGTTTATAAATTTACACAGCTAAGCCTATCATTAAATGGAAATCACATGATTGTTAAAATGTCAAAATATTATCAACATTCAAATTACAAAGATAAATATAAAATACAACTTTACAATTTACACACAACATTATACATTTATATTCATACTATACAACTTTACAAATTAAAATTATACTTTACAAGTTAAAATTATAAATCATTATATCACAACAATTCAGTGAATTCAAATGAAAATTATACAACTTTACAACATCTCCCATATTGATTCTGGATCCAAGCTTGATCAATATTATATATATATATATAATTATAATATATATATATATATATATATATATAATCAC
>JANAVB010040763.1:0-64694 GCA_029216955.1 Iris pallida | reverse complement strand
TTCTAAAATGAGAGTAATTTTAAAATTTTGAATTAAATAATTAATAATGATATTTAAATTATGTATGATTTTTGATAATTTTAATCAATTTCTAACTATTAAATCTATGACTTGTGATTTTGATGTTTTGCTAGTGTAACCTAGAGACAGCATGACTAGAGGACTAACTTGACCACGGGGACCTAACCATGTGATTAGGATGACTAATTGCAACTTTTTAGCCTAAGGATATTTTGGTCATTTTTGACTTATTAATGAAAATGAATTTTGATGATTATTATGGTGCTAATTTTTATTAGAGACTAACTAGTTTTGACCTAACTAGATGTTAATGATGTTCATGGAGGCTTAGTTAGAAAGTTAGAGACTTAATGGCTAAGTAGATTAATATCTAGATATTAATGTTAGTAGATATTTTGGTTAGATATTAGTGTAAAAAACCTACTTTTGATGTGAGCTTTTGATTGAGATTGAATTTATGTGGAGAAGCCTTAGCCACTCATCTAGCAATTGTAAAACCCTAACCCTAGTCATTTACAATAGCCATCATGAGCACATCCCTCTATTTAATCATCTTCACAAATTCCTTGCCTCCTTTATTCTACAAAAAGCCCTAATAATGTTCTTCTCCAAATCACCCCCAAATCTCCATTTCTCCTCCAAATTGAGCCTAGTCTTTTGCATTGGACTCCCCTACGGTATAGGGGTCAATCGTGGGTAGCTAGCAAGGATTTGGAGGCTTGGAATCATTACAAGTTGGAGGGGACTTATTCAAAGGCTATTTCTTGAGGTTTCACCCTCAATAGGTAAAACCTATCAAACACGTTCAAATTCTTGCATTATTTCTATAGATGCATTCATTTAGGTGTCCCCTAGCTGTAGACCAAGTTTGGTAGAAATTCGTGTCCATTTGGTATGCGTATCGGACACGTATCGGAGTGTGTGTGTGCATGTGTTTGGTGAAATGTCACATTAAAATAATTACTGTAAATTACAAAACTAATTACATGGATTGTAGATCTATATGTGTAGAGTAATTTTCATGAAAATTGAGCCTATTTTTGTGTCGTATCAGTGTCCAAAATGGCCACGGACACGCAGCACGAGCCCTCGCACGGTTGCCCTGCTACCCGATCCTGTTTACGGACACGACATACCACGTGGACACGTGCTACTTGACACAGAGGTGGGGGAAACCTCTGACAGACCACTCCCCAAGTTGAGGCACTCTCGTGTTGTATCGGACACGGGATCTGACCCCCATTGATTTTGTATTGTGTTGTGTATCCCAATTTTGAGCTACTGATATGGCTTTCGACTCGGACATAAACACGTCTTGGACTCGATACAGGGTGTCGAACCTCTAATCCTACACCCCACCTAACCTTGGACATAAGCACGAGACGTGTCGTGCCTCGTGTTGTTTTACGAACTTATGGACTCGTCGCACGAGACAATCAGTCTGTGCGTGTGTTTTTGGTGTTTTCGATGGTTTGGACACTTTTTCTATTGTATGGATACGAGACACTGTGGGACACGCATTCATGTGCACGATACGATACCAACCATTAATTTGATGTTTTATTGGTTTTGTGATTCCGGTTTAGGGTTTGTTCATGTTATCTGATACATGTTTGGTTTTCTGTAAATTTCATAGTTTAAATATGAATTAAATTGATAAATAAAGTTAATTCGATGATGTATTAACATATAAACATGTCTGAGTTATGTTACATAGCTGGGATTCAATGATATGCATGTTGGTTGTATTTGAGTCTTTTTTTGAACTCATTTGATACTTGGATATGTGAATATGTCTGATACATGGTGTTGAACCTGAAATTGAATGCATGAATTGAGTCTCACTGTCCCCTTCCCTCTATTTTATAGTCCCCTCTTCATTTCAGTCCTTCCATTTTTCCCTCTTTAAATATGAATGTATATAATGTAATAAATGTAAGTATGATGTAATGCAATGCAGGAATGATATGAATATAGTGTATATGTAATGAATTGAAACTGAGATTAACTTTGATATGTTAACTTTGATGTAAAACTGAGAACTGATTTTGTTTTGTCATGTTAACAGGAAACCTCATATTAGGATTTGAATATTGGTTTTGGATTTATATAGGATTTGAATATATTGAAAACTGAGAATGGATTGAACCTATTGCTATGTACACTTGAAACCCCATACATGTAAACCCTTGCCATGTTAATCCCTCACACACACACTATTCTTCCCCTCTCATATGCTAACACAACACCCATTACCCCCCCCCCCAACCTAAGAAACAAAACCCCTTTTTCCTGCTGTCCTTGACACTCTATGTATACACACATGTTAACCCCCTCACATTTCCCCTCTCTCTCTCTTATATATATAAAATGAATATTTATATATATATAAATGTATATATTATATATATATATATATATATATATATATATATATATATATATATATATATAATATATATATATATATATATATATGTTGACTTGTATATATTAATGTATGAGGTGAACTAGTATGTTTTATATAGCTTTTATGAATGTATGCATGTATGTAGTAGAAATATATATATATATAAATATTATATATATTATATATATATAATATATATATATATATTTATATATATATATATATTATTGATTTGTCAATATACTTATATAATATATATGATTGTATATATGATATCTAGTTTGATATTGATATTGATATTGGTATAGGGTTTGACTAGTTTGACTAGACTTAGAGTAGAGTTGGCTTGGTTAACCTAGACTAGACTTGGACTAGTTGACCATAGTTGACCAGATTGACTAGTTTGACTGTAGAGTTGACTTTGACCTAGAATGACCTAGAAATGACCAACCTAGACTAGTTGACCAAACCCTAACTAGTTTGACCCAATCTGACTAGAGTTGACCTAGTTTGACTTTAGAGTTAACCAGAGTTGACCAAGAGTTGACTTTGGCCCGAATTGACCTAGAATCATGTGGATGCACTGTACACTTCATTTATAACCCCTTTGTATATATCATGACTTTGTTGGTCTAAATAGGAGTCAGATACCTCGATTCAGAAAGTATATTCTCACAGACATTCAGATCGCAGGCGAGTACATTCTCTGATCGTTTCATACTTGTCAGGATTATATTCTTGCTCTAGATTACTTTACTTGATGCTGTCACGTTTCAACCCAAGCCAATTACATGCCATCTCGTACTCTAAATTACTAGTCACTTACAGTTCTTACTTATTTAATATATTTCCAGTTATCAAATATCTTCCTCTTTTCATGTACATCTTCTTACAGCGTTTCATGTATCTTACTCGATTGCTTGCTTTATTTCCTGCCATGATATGAACTGTGTGAGATGTATTGTGCTCGTTCCTGTCCAGTCTGGACCTATTGAAAATATTACAGAGGATGATGGAGTTCTACCCTACCTGCTACGGAGCAGGCTTAGATGACACTTGCAAC
The DNA here is from genome assembly GCA_029216955.1 of Iris pallida. NCBI lineage: Eukaryota > Viridiplantae > Streptophyta > Magnoliopsida > Asparagales > Iridaceae > Iris > Iris pallida. The sequence continues at coordinate 61,200 of JANAVB010040763.1, read as the reverse complement.
CTGGACCCCCAGGAGGTTCAGGCAGCTGCCGAGGATCCTACCATTGCCTAGAGTAGATAGTTAGACTGTTATTTCCTTTCTTCATGTCATTTGTTGTTTATGGTTTCAGAGTTGTTTATATTTGAGATGTTGAGACTTGTGTTTGTTAACTTGGTTTTGTTTCACTTCTGTTTGTACCTCAGTTTTGAGGATTTTATTATCTATCATCATGTTATTTCCATCTTTAGACTTGTGATTGAGTTGTACCTTCCGTCATTGGCCTCCGTTTGGATAGTATATCATATTGTGGTTAGTTGAGATAATGACCTAGAACAGCATTCTACCGCTGACACTGCGGTGTAGGCTGGACATACCCACTTCTCGTGCCCCTATACTGGGTGCAGGTCGTGACAACAGGCTTACCTGCAGACAGTAGTTACAGGCAAGCGTGTCTTGCCTTCGTTACAGATTATTCTTTTCTGTTTTGTTGTTCTTTTCTTTTAGCATTGCATGACGTAGGATTTTGATACTTAGTGTCCATTTATATACGGGTACCGATGTCATGATAATGACATCGAGTATTGACATTAGGCATTATGTACATACTGATGTATCCATTGACACATTTGACCACAGGACACCGACATATTCATGATGCAAGGTTTACATGACTGTTAGTGGTATTGACCTCGTGTTAGCATTCTAGATTTCTTTATCAGTATTGCTTTTACTTTCGAGATGACTGTACAGACTTGACATTGCTAGATTCTAGACATGGGGATTGGGGAGAACTTGACTACAATATCAGACCTATTGTCGTGTGGTCCGTTGTTTAGTAACATTTATCTCTGTAGCAGAGTAAAGGATTATTATTGTCGAGAATTGATTGTGCTTGGTGCCACAACACAGGTACTGGGGACAATACCCTGCTGAGGTGCTAGTGAGCCTAAGTGGAAAGGGTCTGGTATTCTAAAAAAGTATCTCACCTGCATAGCACATAGACGAATACAGTAGATTGCCTTAGTTCATATTTTCGTTTCTATATATTGGCATGTATATTATGCCCCTTGCTAATCCTCTGAGAACCTGGCTATTTCTCAGGCTTAGACGAAGCTGAAGACTACCCGGAGGTTTACGGTTCGGGAGTTGGGACCAGAGGTGTACCGACACAAGAGGACGAGATAGTGCCAAAAGATTTCTCGTGATGATGTTACCTTCATATTTAGTTTTATTATTCCTTTTCTTTTCATAAGACTTGTAGTTGATTTGTACTTTGTTTCTATCTCTGTAGTTTCGGGATGTTTTACCCGCACAGACTTCTTTATTTTTATTGTTAGATATTTGAGACATTTCCTTATTTATTCTTGATCTCTTTGTGGACTATGTGGATGTGATTAGATGTATATACCTATGGACTATGTTATATTTCTAGGTATTTCATGATTTACAGCTTAAGTATTTCGCTAATGGGCTTGTTGTGTAGCTTGGCTCATTGGTGAAGTGCTGCTGACATGTATTTGTATACCTGGTTCTACGTATTTGGGACTGGGGCGTTACATATTTCTAGCTGGAATGGTCTGGGGACAAGATTCTAATAATTAATATCGTCGAAAAGTGGCAAGGATAGCACGAACCACTCTGAAGAAGATCTATGACCCTTAAACCAAAGAAGAATCGGGGTCGCAGACCGTCTGTCGAGTGGAAGCGCGCTCCTTACGCTATTCGACGGACAAGACAGGTCAAGTAGCTAGGCAGTTAATCTAGTCAAGAGACTACCTAGCAGGTAGTGGGATCAGGTATACTAAATAAAATAAAATGAGATGAATCTGGTTCAGCAAACCAAATAAACTATTCTGCCTGAATCTTCGAACTTGTCACTACCATATTTTAGTCTTGAGGGTATTTTGGTCATTTTGATTTGTGTGAATTATTTTATTGATTATTGCATTGGTGTTGTGATTTTTGACTTTTGCTAGTTGTGACTTTAGAAACTAGCCTAGAGTTTGACTTTGACTTTAGTGACTTAGTTAGCATGGTGTGGGACCCTAATGTGACTTAAGTTAGTCTTGGTTGACTTGAGTGTGGCTAGGGTTCATGAGAGGATTGGAAGAGTTAGGTATTTTGGACTTATAGCTAAGGGGTTGTGCTAGCTAGCTTATGAACTTAGGCTCAAGCCCATTTACATGAAACCCTAACCCTAATCCCTTACATAGCCGGCCACCACAGCCCATTTCTAACCTAATTTTAGCCTATATAATGTCTCCTCACAACCACTTGCCTCTTTTATAAACTTTCCTTTAGGAAACCCTAATTTCTTTCCTCTTCATTATTTCTCCACCAAATTGATCCCAATCTTTTGCATTAGAATCCAAATCTAGTGTAGAAGGAGAAGGAGGCTAGCTTGCAAGGAGGAGAGCTCATTGGGACATAGCTTGAGGAAGGAGACTTCACTATTTGGGACTTTTTCTTGGAGATTGGATCCCTATAGGTAATCCCTATAAATCACCCTAAATTCCTTATTTTATTCCATAGATACATCCATCTAGGTGTCCCCTAGCTGTAGGAGAAGTTTTGTAGAAATTCGTATTGATTTGGTGTCCGTATCGGACACGTATCTATATGTAAGAGTATGTGTTTGATGAAATGCCCAAGAGAGGTTTTATTTCTATTTTTACAAAATTATTTAAACAAATTGTAGATCTATATGTATACTTTGATTTTTGTGAAGGATTGTATGTGTTTTCGTGTCTGTATCGTGCCCATGAGCAACTGGACATTCTCGCACGCGAGCTGTGCCCATGCCCTACTGCTCGGGCTCTCTGTAGGACACGACACAGCACCTGGGGACATGACACTTGGTGTACGGCTAGGGCTAGTGATTGACACGACACACCTAAAGTGACAGGTCATATCATATCGAGTCGGACACGTACTAGCCACTGCATTGAACCACACACGCACACACGCGAAAACCCCCAACTGATACGTGTACTGTGTCACGCCTACACGTGTTGTGGCGTTGTGTCAGGCTACTGGACACGTAGAACTACACCCCCTCTACCCTCTGACATGAGCACGAGGGCTGATGTGTCGTGTGTCGTATCCACGATGACACAAACCTATTGTATGATGATTCTGATACACTGTGTGCACTCTGTGTGTTTGTAATTGATTGGACACGTTTGTGTCCACTTGGTAGGACACGAACACCCCTGACACGTATGCACATGTGTGACACCTGTGCACACACTGATTTAGTATTTATTTGAATTTCAATTCGAATTAGGGTTTTTTCTGTTGGACTGAATGGGGATCGGGTAAATATCTGAAACTTAGGTTTATGTGATTCAAATATATGATTCAGTGTTAATGTCAGATGTTATCATGACTGGTAGATATTGATTCATGTTTAGGTTGTACGTTTGGTTTTCATTTTGCTACTTGGTTGATTTTCGAAGGACTGATATTCATTGAATGCTTGAAAACTGTAAGGATAATGGCACGGGGTTATACCTATATAAATGTGTGTTGTTTGAATGAGATAACATGAACACTTTCCTGAGATACCCTATCACTGCTGTACACAATCTGAGAACACACTCCATGTCACCCTTACTATCACTCTCATCTCACACACACACACAGTTGACACACACACACACACATATTCTCTGCTTGACTGAAACCTGAGAACACACACACACATCTTACTGCTATTGACTGAAACCTGACACACACACACAACCTGTCACATTGTGCACTGATACACACACACAGTTGACACTCACACAAATGTCACTCACTGTACACACACACTTGTTACATAACCTAAACCCCCATTTACACTATACACCATCTCACCTCTATATCCCTCTAATATATATATGTAATATATATTGATATAATATATGTACGTAGGTAAGTTGGTATGTATAGTATATATATTATATTAGATATAATATATATATATTTTTTTATATATATATATTATATATATATATATATATATTATATATATATATAATTATATATATATATATATAAGCTTCCTATAGATATATATTGTATGAATATATGCTAAATTGATTATAGGCATATGCCTATACTTGATAGCCTATATGATTTCATATGTGTATGCCTATATACATTGAGTATATATGTATATATATGTAATGTATGTTGATGACTTGTGTAGCTTTGAGATTGTGTGTGAGTGCTAGCCTAGGCATGGTTAGGCTTAGTGAGACTTGATTGGACTAGGATTGACCCAGTTTGACTAGTGAAATTGACTAGAGTTGACCAAGAGTTGACTTTAGTCCAGAATGACCTAAAATTCATATAGAATGCATTGTAAAGTTTAATATTACCATTCTGGACATGTTGTGACCTGTGTTGCTCTAAATAGGACTCATCTACTCTGTCTGTACATATATACTCATCGGATACTCAGGATACCAGGCGAGTACATTATCTGACTGTTTCGTACTTGATAGGATTTACATTTATGCTCTAAACTATTTTACTTCATGTTGTCACGTTGTTAACATGGATTGGTACTATATGGATCCCTTCATGAGATGTTATCCCCCTCGGGAGCATCGGGTTACGGTATGTCATATATGTTTCACTTTAATCATGTACTCCGGTGATTTTACCATTCATGTGCACTCTTGTTTTCATGTACTCTCATGTTCATAGAGCCCCTCATGTATACTTTATGTGCACCTGTTTATGGGCCCCCATATGAAATCATGTACAATAATATAACTTGTCTAGATCCTTGTGTATTGATTGGGATACGGGGGAGTATAAATGGTCATGTGAATAATTCCAAAGTAGTGTAATCATCTGAAAACTCTTCGAATAATCATGTGCAAATTCAAGCCGTTCACATGTCTATCTTATACTCTACATCACTATCTACTGTTAGCTCTTACTTATAGTAGATATTTTTTACAGTCATCTATTTTACTTCATATATTCTCCAGTGTTTCATGTATCTTACTCTATAGCATATTTACATATCCTGTCATTTTATGAACTGTGTGAGATGTATTGTGCATTCCTGTCCTGACTGGACCTGTTGAAATATTGCAGATGACATTGAGGAGTACTGTCCTACTACTATGGAGCAGGCCTAGATGACACCTGTGAGCTGGACTCCCAGGTGGACCCAGCCCTTGAAGAGGACATTATCCCAGTAGTCTAGGCTAGTTAGCTAGACTAGTTATCTTACTTATTGTCTTATCTTATTTTGGATACATTATGTACTTATCTGGGAATTTTGTTATTCTGGATGTTGTAGAGATGCTATCTTAGACTTTAGACTTTTTCTCTTATTGTATTTCATTTGGCCACTTCATATCTATTTATCGTACATTCTACCTTAGCTGTGATTGAGCTGTATATTTCTATGTTGTCCTCTATTCGGAGCTTATTGTAACGTTCCAGTCCTAAAATACTTAGAACTAGGTACGTATCCATGCCAGCTATATACATACGAAGTATGCTCCAATATATGGAATCCTCGTAGGTATACATAAGCTGTAAATGCAGTAAAACCAAGATTAACTAATCTCATCCACAAAAAAAAGATAAAGATGTTATATAATCAACTATGAATTGTCATTGGTACATGTAGTTGGGCGGAGACAAATCCACTACCAACTATGAAAAGAAATACATAACAAAAGAAAGTTTGGTGAGCGAAGCGAAGACGATCAAGTACAATCATCCTCGAAGAATAGCGATGATCATGGCCACGGCTAGAACACCTGCGAAAGACAAGAGCACCCACCTGGCGAGTAACTAGGTCCTCAGAGGGACGTAACAAGATACATAAAGAACATGCCACATAACTGAATATATATAATATGCCATAATCACAAGTAAAGTAAAATAGTCCCAATCGTAACAAGACCCAGTGCCTCATCATCGAAACAGTGGAACAACAAGGACAAGGGGTAGTATACTATACCGCGATGCGACATTGTCCCAAGCTACTAATGGGACGGGGTGATATAACATTGACGAGGGTTACCTGACCATTCTAATGTGTTATGCAGTAAGAACAAACCTTCAACGCATGGGCACTCTGGCTCAGGAGCAGGAACTCAGGTGCAGGAACTCAGGTATTGTCCCATAAGAATACTAAGGACCTCAAGCATAACATTCCTCGAATGTCAGAGGCCAGCAGGAAATCAGGTATCAGGATCCTGGTCCGTATCTCCCGCGGAGATAACCGACAATAGGGAAGTGCATACGTGGCCCATACGTTAAGGAACTGTTTTCCAATCCAATGCTAACAGGGTCACATCCATGACACAATATCTGTACTAACTGCTAAGTCTCCAAACATGCCTCTATTAGTAGTTAGCCCTAACGTATGCACATGAGGGATCAGCCCACACGCAAGAACCTCTACATGCTACTCATCTCACACATCCTCTTGGTACAACTGTGTCAAGGTGTATACGATACACAGAAGGTAGTCCCTTAACTCTAGGTTCATATGCAATCAAAGGATAATAACAAAGTAAACTAATAATCAATGAACAAGTAGTAAATCAAAAACTGTAAGAACTAGAAATAATGAACAGTGATATGTAATAAATAAATACAGAATATAAACAGTTTAATTGCAAGTTATCTTGCCTGGTGTGTAGCCTGGTGGTGCGATGTTCTGTCATGTCCCAACAGTCCAATAGCCATAATCGAGACGTAGGGTCCGAAATCGGGAAGGAAGTAAGGGTATGATTAGTCATGATCAGCTAAGATAGTTGAAGAGGATTTGTGGAAATATATGTACTTTTTGAAACTTATTTTATAATAAATTACGTAATTACTTGAAACATATTTTATTAGTAAAATAATTTTAGAGAAATACTTGAAATTTTTTATTGTATAGTAATTTGGAAATTATGATTTACTAGTCAAAAATTTATATTAGATAAATAAAACTAAATTAATATTTTGTAAAATAATTTAAAATAAAATGATACTCGGTAACTACAATACTGGTGGTAGAAATATATATATATATATATATATATATATATATAACACTTGTATTTCAAACAATAGTATGATTAATACTCTAATATATAATTCTAATATACAATTACTATTATAGTCAACCATAAATCAAGTTAAAGATATTAATAATAAATATAATCCCTAACAATAATAACTATAGCTCCCCTTTTAATAATAATAATAATAAAATAATAATAATAATAATAATAATAATAATGTGACAGCATTACTGCTGTTCTGTTGTTCTTAAGAATGAAAAAGAACAACATATGCCAGGCATCTGTTCTTTTAAAATAATATAAGGAGGTCCAATCATAATAATAATAAATAAAAGTAATAATATAATAATAAAACTAATAACAGCATCTTTGCTTTCTTAAAAAAAATGGAAGAAGGAAAGGAAAGAGAGAGTAATTGAGAGAGGGAGAGGGGAAGAGCGGGAATAGGGCTCACTAGGGCGAGCGGGCGATATTCTTCGGAGGAGCTCGACCGTGGAGGCTGCTCGCCTAGTCGCGAGGGGTGGGGACTGGATCGAAGGCTGGACGAAGGCGGAGGAGAAGCGCCTGCCCGCGGCGCGCGACCACCGTAGACGCTCGGCGGCGTCTGGACGGCTTGCCGGAGAAAGAAGGAAGGGGGCCACGGGGAAAAGCATGGCGGAGGGCACGGGGCTGTGCAAGCAGACGTCGGACCCCGGCTTCCGCGTGCGGACCGTGGGAGTGGGTACAGTCGGACACGGATGGCATGCGACGGCGGCGGTCAATACGGCAGGAGGCATGGTGAGTTAGGATTTCTTTTCCTTTGCTTGTGTCTGTTGTTGGTGGGGATGTAGGTTTGGGTCTTGGTAGTTGGTGGGTGGTAGGTGGTTGTGGGGGTGGCGACGATGATGAAGGCGACGATGGGTGCTGTATTCTTCGTATGCCATAGGGGTGATGGTGTTGGGCTGTAGGCCAAGATTTTTATATGGGCGAGGGTGGTGGTTAGAAGAGGGTCGTGGTGACGGCCGTGGTGCCGCGGGTGCTAACGGTGGTGACGGGTGTGGAGGTTATGCCGGTGGTGGCAGCGACGGTAGCATGGTTGCTGTGGGGGACGGATTGGACATGTGCTGCAGTAGTTGGGGGTCGGGATCGGAGTCGGGGAGGTATTGAGGACGATGATGTTGGCTGGGCAGGGTAGGAGGGGCCGACAGTGTGGTTGTGCCGTCGGCGGTCAGGCAAGGGGTTTGTGGTGGTCTGGTTTCAGGTCCGTGGGCGGAGATGTCGGCAGGGTGGTGGCGAAGGAGATGGTATTGAGTTGGTCGGTTGTGTCAAGTCCGGGATTGTCGGACTTGGGATGGAGAATATTGTACATGTAAAAATTTATAGTGGATGAGAAGGGAAACACGGGCACGGACACGATGCACAGGTTTGGTTGTAGAATATTTGGATGGTAAAATTTTTGAGAAAGAACCAACTGACTCTGTAACACCCAATTTCTGAAATTGGGATATTTTTGAAAAATTATTATTTTATTTATTAGTGGTATTTTAGTCATAATATGATTTTTGGGTGGTTTTAGTTAAGTTAAACCATTTCCAAAGTCATGACTTATGACTTTGTGACTTACTAGCAAAACCTTAGTGTAAACCCTAGTTTTTCATAACCTAGAGACTAACCATGATCATGTGAGCCTAGCCATAGGCTTAGAACACCAAATTAGTAATTTTGGCCAAAAAGGGTATTTTGGTAATTTTCTAGGATTTATTTAGAATTATTTGGATTTATGTGTTTTTATTATTAATTAATTATTGATTAGTGTCATGTTAGTCCCTAACCTAGTTTAGCACTAATCTAGAGGTTAGCTAACCTAGAATGATAAGGGGATAGATATTAGTCATGGGTTAAAGTAGGATAAATATCTAGATATTATCATATGATATTTTCCATGAATTACTCAAAATATCTCAACCCTTTACCTAAAGTCCTTGCCTTAACCTAGAAGAAAGGTCAAGGACACCCTCCCTTGCTATGGCCGGCCATGGGGTACCCCTCTAGCCCTACACCATCCTATATTAACCCCCCACATTAATTCATGCTCATTTTACATGAATTTTAACCCTACAAAACCCACCACCTTCAAACCTTGATAACTTGATCAATTTTGATCTAAATCACCTCTAGTTTCTTGCATTGGACTCCCCTACACTAGAGGGTACTAGTTAGGGCCTGCTATCGAGGATTTCGTGAGCTTTGGGCATCACCAAGTTGAAGTGGACACCCCCCTCTCCTTATTTTTCCATTGGATTTGCATCAATAGGTAAATGCCCATAAACCTTGTTAATATTGTGTTTTCTCTTCATATTTGCATGCATCTAGGTACTAGGGAACTGTGGGTCAAGTTTGGTGAAAAATAGGATTGGTTTGGTGTCCGTATCGGACACGTATCCTAGACTAGGAAACCTTGTTTGATGAAATACCACAAAGGATCTGTTTTTAAAATGTGAAACAAATTATATTTTCTGGTAGCCCTAGACTTCTAGGACACAACCCTAACTTACTGAACACGTTTTCGAGTCGTGTCCGTGTCCAAAACGGACACGAACTCACTGCAAGAGACTCGAGTGCATGCCCTGCTACCCACCCTACGTGCTCACTGCACAGGCACCAAGGACACGTGAAAATTGGTGGACACGAGGGGCAATGTCTGCGAACATGCCCCCAAAATCTCACAACTTCTCGTATCGTGTCGAGTGAGAAATCTCACTCATACTGGACACGCACTGCAGTGCACGCGCACAGTCCAGTCGAAAATTCGACTTAAACACGCGACTCGTGTCGCATGGACACGAGTCGAGGACACCTCGTGGTGACACGAGTGTGTAGCCCAACACGTGAGCTACACGTGGGCATGACCACGAGGCCCCACGTGGCTCATGTCATGTCCACGAGGTACGTGAATACGTGCACGACGCGGTACCAAACACGCGTATTAGTCGTGTTTTTGGTGACCGATACGGGCTTCCCATTTGGACACGGCGACACGTGGGTGCGTGTCAGGGTCCTAGGTGTGTAGCCTGACTCTAGGCGAACCAAGGGACACGAGCACGACACTTCACGTGTCCTGTGTCGTGAGCACGAGACACGTGAACACGTGCACGATGCTATGACACTGCACAGTGTCTGTGCTTACCCGAGTGGAGTTTTAGAGTGTTTGGACACGCCGTGTCGTGTCGTGGTGGTCTGCCATTGACACACATGACACGTATATGTGTGGGGCATCAGTTACCAACCTAGGGATTCGAGCCATAGCTCGATTTTGACTGTATAAATCGAGTTACCTACTTTCCTATGTACTGTGCGCAGTTTCCAGGATTTGGGATTATTTCCAGTTTTGCAAAAACGAATTTCAAATCAAATTTCAATATGATTTATACATGTATTAGTATACTTTCAGTATATATATGTAGTATATGTATGTGAGTGTGTAGGTGAGTTTTGGGGATGTTTAGTTGTGTATATGGTAGTTGTGTATATATATACTATATATGTGACTGTGTGTGTGTGTTTGGGGGCTGTTTCCTGTTCTCAGGAAAACTGAGAACAGCCCCCCCCCATTTCCTGGTGTGTGACTTCTCTCTCTCACAGTTTTCTCTCTCTCTCTCTCACTGTTTTCACTCACTCTATGTCTCTCTCACACTTTCCTCTCTCTATATATGTTTTATATATAGGTTTAGTCTATATATATATATATATATTTTTTTTTTTTTTAGTCTATATATATATATATATATATATATATATATATATATAATATATATATATATATATATATATATATATATATATATATATTTGTATTAGGATATATATAGTGTGTCTATATATAGATACTAGGGTGTATGGAAATTACATAGGCTATAGGCCTAACATAGGCCTATAGCCTATGTAATTTCCATACACCCTAGTATCTATATATAGACACACTATATAATCCTAATACAAATATATATATATAATATATATATATATATATATATATATATATATATATATGATATATATATATATATATATATATATATATATATATATATATAATATATTTGTATAGATCACACATAGTATTATATTATATGTGAGTGTGATTGTATTATATAGTGTATCACATATTGGGATATAGGTAGTAGATAGATGTGTATAACTATATATAGATTATATATATATGTACATTGTGTAGAGATGAAAACCTATGAGTCAAATAGCCTATGGCCAAGATATTAGCCGATGGCATTGGGGCTAGCTCAATTTGACCAAATGACCTAAAAACACTACTAGTTGACCCTTGTTGACTAAGGGTTGACCAAAGTCAACCTTAGGTCAAATTTGACCTAGTTAACCTAGAATTGACTAGGATTGACCTAAAAATGACTAGTTTAACTAGTCCGACCATGTTTGACCCAATTACCTTATTGACTAGTCTTATTTGACCTAATTATCTTGCTGACTAGTCTTTGTTTGACCAATACCTTAGTTGGTCTAAGTTTGACTTAGACTTGACCCAGATTGATCATGTTGACTAGTATTTGACTAGTTTGATTAGAATGTTGACCAGGAGTTGACTTTAAACTAGATTTGACTAACCTTGACTTGTTTGACCTTGTTTGACCTTGTTTGAGTTTATTTGACTTAGTTTGATTTCCTGTGACCTAGTATGACTTCCTGTGACCTAGTTTGACTATTAGAGTTGACCAAAAGTTGACTTTTGACCAGATTGACCTAGAATTATGTAGTATGCATTGTACACTTTATTTTTACCATTGTGGATACATTATGACTTGTATTGCTCTGATTAGGAGCCATACACCTCTCCTCAGACAGTATATCTTCTTCAGACATTCAGTTATCAGGCGAGTATATTCTCTGACCATTTTATATTTGCCAGGATTTATATTCTTGCTCTAGATTACTTTACTTGATGCTGACACGATTGTTATCACAGACTGGTACTATATGGATTTTCATGAGATGTTATCCCCCTCGAGAGCATCAGATACAGCATGTTTATGCTTTTCACGAATCATCATATATCTCTATGCTTTCATAGATTCACGAATCGCTTGTGACTCATGTACTCTCATGCTCGCAGAGCCTCTCATGAATCTCTCATTTATGGGCTTATCACGAATCTTAACATAACTTGAATGGATCCTTGTGTATTGATTGGGGATGGGGAGTAGAAATAGTCATGTGGATATTACCCCAGTAGCTATAGTCATGAATCACTCTTAGCTGTAGCCATGAATCTCCTATGCCATTTCACATGTCTATATTTTACTCTGACTCACTAGACACTGCTAGTTCTCTATTATAGTAGATATTTCATTACAGTTATCTCTTTTGCTACATGTATCTTCCTTCAGCATTTCCTGTATTTTATTCTATTGCATGCTATTTTCTATCATACTATGCACTCCGTGAGATGTATTGTGCTCGTGTCCTGACTGGACCTGTTGAAAATATTACAGAGGATGAGGATGAGGCCCTGGTGTCTACCTATTATGGAGCAGGACTAGATGATACTTATGTTGTGGACCCTCAGCAGGATCCACCTGCAGCTGAGGATGTTGCCCCAGTAGTCTAGGCTTGTTTAGCTAGACAGTCTTTTCTGTATTATCTTTTTGCCTCACATTCTGAGTTGTATTTTGAGATGTTGAGATATGTAGACTCTTAGACTTATTATATTATGAGTTGACATTCTGATGTTATGTTATCCTGGACACTTGGACTTATTTCATCTGTTCTACTGTTCTCTTTGAGTTATTGTTTATCTATCTATCTTTCATTCTTCTACCTAGATGTGATTGAGATTATTTTCTGTTTGTCACCTCCATTCGAAGAGTATAAACTGTACAGGTACTTTATATTGTTAGATAATTGACCTAGGACAGCGTTCTACCGCCGACACTGCGGCGTAGGCTGGACGTACCCACTTCTCGTGCCCTTACTCTAGGGTGCGGGTCGTGACACGTTTTTAGTGGTGGCCCATGCAGGTCGAGTTTATGTAGTGGTATTCGAACTAGAGTATCACTACAGCCTGTGATAGGATTTAAGGAACAGGCTTAGAGAGAGTGGATACTCAATCACAATTAGGAAATTTCTATAGATTTGAATCTACTGACTATTGTTCAAATCTGTATAATCTATTTCATATTGTCCATTGATACTATCATCCTTGTACCGTTATCGACTTCCTTATTGATCTGTCTTCAGGATAGTGGAGACACGATCGCAGCGTCTCGGTCCAGGTGACACCACTGAGAGGTTTGCCACCTCTCGTCCAGCTCACGAGGACCCGGGAACCACAGCTCCCCTTACTCCAGCTCATGTGGGAGCTTCTGCCACATTTGGGGGTGCACCTCTACTTATTCGGGGGACCATCCCAGCTACCCCAGACATGCCTCCTCCGCAGTTTCGTCAGCCACAGTTTCAGCAGTTCCAGCCGCCGATGCCATCTGGATTAGTGGATGCTGCACAGATGTTTTCATACTTCCAGCATTTTCTAGAGACGCAGCAGGCCCAGCCCGTAGCGTCATACGACGGAGTTTACCAGGGGCATAGATGAGGTCTATCAGCTGGCTAGAGCGACGGTGTAGAGGTTGACTGTCCAGCCACAGGGAGGATTGGGACAGCCACGACAGCAGAGGATTCCGGGCATTCAGGACTTCAAGAAGATAAACCCCAGGGACTTCTTAGGGACAGAGGGAATTCTTTATGCTGATGACTGGACTGAGCACATTGAAGAGATTTTCCGACTGGCGGAGATACCAGCCGGACTATAGATAGAGGCAGCAGCCAGCCAGATGCGGGATCTTGCCCGTACCTGTATCAGACGGACCCTAGAGTAGGCACTCCAGGGCAGACATGGAGAGTTTTCAAGGAGCTCTTTAAGGGAAAGTTTTTCCCGGATCAGGCAGTCGGTGCTTTGGAGACCCAGTTCGAGAACCTTAATCAGGGGAACCAGACTGTAGAGGAGTACTCCGGTGAGTTTTGCCGGTTGAGCAGATTCTTAGAGGGCCTTAGCGAGACAGCGAAGGTGAGGAGGTTCAGGAAAGGCTTGGTCAAGGAGGTCAAGTCCTTGACCAAGAGTGACAGAAGTGCCACCTTTGAGGAGATCCTAGCAGGAGCGATGGCAGCTGAGGATGATCTTGAGCTGAAGCTCAAGAGGGGCCGTGATACACAGGGAGCAGGCAGCAGTGGAGGTCAGTCCAAGAGGCCTCACTATCAGCATCAGTAGAGGCAGCCACAGCAGTATCAGCAGCCGAGGCAGCAGCAGCAGGCCCCGAGACAGCAGACTACCAGTTGGCCCTACTGTAAGAAATCGGGACATGGATGGGGAGAGTACAGGAAGAGGTTGGGCTGGTGCCTACTATGTGGGGCAGCAGACCACCAGCTCAGGGAGTGTTCCCAGTTCACAGGCAGAGTAGCACAGGGAGCAGCACCAGGAGCAGGAGCCAAGGCTCCGGTAGGACAGCAGCAGAGGGACCGTTATAGCCACAGTAGCAGAGATTTTTACAGTTTCAGCAGCAGGCTGGAAGAGGTCAGCAGGGGCATGCTTACGCCATAACAGTTGAGGATGCTCAGGCAGTTGGCGATGTGCTTGCAGGTTTTGTTCTTCTAAATTCTATTCCCACCTTGCTTTATTCTATCTATCTTAAAATCAATTCCATCTGCTCCTACCTGTTCTTTATTAGTGATCAGTTTGACCTAGTAGTTCTTGTTTTGTCGATTGTTGTTGTTTCTTCATCTCTTACTTAGGAGTAGGAGAGTAGGAGTAGTTTAGTTGTTAATATAATTCTTGACTAAACTCTTTTGTCAAGAATTTTCCTCTAAATGAATTAATGTATATGCTATGCCTTTTTGATAGAGTAGCACTGACCATAGAATGGTAACCCTTTTAGCCCTGTGATTTATTGTTTCCTTATCTTCCTAGTCTATACCTATGACCAGGACTGTCCCATTTAATCTGCCCCTTTACACTACTATTTCATCACGATTTTGGTTCTATTTAGGCCATAGACCTTTCCCACTCTAAATTATGATCATCGTAGGCACATTACCGTGACTTTTAAATTAGGAGCACAAGACTAGTTGTTTTCTCAAAACTAATTTCACATACATGACCTAGACATGACACTCTATTCCCATGACCTTAGTTTCCCACTCAGCCATACCATTGTGTGCTTCATTTACTTAGTACGATTTTCCTGACCCGAGGCTCCATCCTGATTTACCCCATGGAGTTACTATGATTTCGATTTGATTTAAGGACACCCTATGACCTAAGATTGCCAACCAATTTTTGGACATGATCCAGTATAGGTCTATTACCCATTTTTGCTTGTTGACCTTGTATGTTGTTAGGTAGTAGCTTCGTCCCTAATTGTTGGAGGTTTGACCTAGGAGGAGTACGACCATCTAAATTTCGATAACGAAATTATTTTAAGGTGGGTAGACTTGTAACACCCAGTTTCTGAAATTGGGATATTTTTGAAAAATTATTATTTTTATTATTTATTAGTGGTATTTTAGTCATAATATGATTTTTGGGTGGTTTTAGTTAAGTTAAACCATTTCCAAAGTCATGACTTATGACTTTGTGACTTACTAGCAAAACCTTAGTGTAAACCCTAGTTTTTCATAACCTAGAGACTAACCATGATCATGTGAGCCTAGCCATAGGCTTAGAACACCAAATTAGTGATTTTGGCCAAAAAAGGGTATTTTGGTAATTTTTAGGATTTATTTAGAATTATTTGGATTTATGTGTTTATTATTAATTAATTATTGATTAGTGTCATGTTAGTCCCTAACCTAGTTTAGCACTAATCTAGAGGTTAGCTACTAACCTAGAATGATAAGGGGATAGATATAGTCATGGGTTAAAGTAGGATAAATATCTAGATATTATACATATGATATTTTCCATGAATTACTCAAAATATCTCAACCTTTACCTAAAGTCCTTGCCTTAACCTAGAAGAAAGGTCAAGGACACCCCCCTTGCTATGGCCGGCCATGGGGTACCCCCCTAGACCTACACCATCCTATATTAACCCCCCACATTAATTCATGCTCATTTTACATGAATTTTAACCCTACAAAATCCACCACCTTCAAACCTTGATAACTTGATCAATTTTGATCTAAATCACCTCTAGTTTCTTGCATTGGACTCCCCTACACTAGAGGGTACTAGTTAGGGCCTGCTATCGAGGATTTCGTGAGCTTTGGGCATCACCAAGTTGAAGTGGACACCCCCCTCTCCTTGTTTTTCCATTGGATTTGCATCAATAGGTAAATACCCATAAACCTTGTTAATATTGTGTTTTCTCTTCATATTTGCATGCATCTAGGTACTAGGGAACTGTGGGTCAAGTTTGGTGAAAAATAGGATTGGTTTGGTGTCCGTATCGGACACGTATCCTAGACTAGGAAACCTTGTTTGATGAAATGCCACAAAGGATCTGTTTTATTAAAATGTGAAACAAATTATATTTTCTGGTAGCCCTAGACTTCTAGGACACAACCCTAACTTACTGAACACATTTTCGAGTCGTGTCCGTGTCCAAAACGGACACGAACTCACTGCACGAGACTCGCGTGCATGCCCTGCTACCCCACCCTTCGTGCTCACAGCACAGGCACCTAGGACACGTGAAAATTGGTGGACACGAGGGGGCAATGTCTGCGAACATGCCCCCAAAATCTCATAACTTCTTGTGTCGTGTCGAGTGAGAAATCTTACTCGCACTGGACACGCACTGCAGTGCACGTGCACAGTCCAGTCGAAAATTCGACTTAGACACGCGACTCGTGTCGCATGGACACGAGTCGAGGACACCTCGTGGTGACACGAGTGTGTAGCCCAACATGTGGGCTACACGTGGGCATGACCACGATGCCCCACGTGGCTCGTGTCGTGTCCCGAGGCACGTGAACATGTGCACGACGCGGTGCCAAACACGCGTATCAGTCATATTTTTGGTGACTGATACGGGCTTTCCATTTGGACACGGTGACACGTGGGTGCGTGTCAGGGTCCTAGGTGTGTAGCCTGACCCTAGGCTAACCAAGGGACACGAGCACGACACTTCACGTGTCCTGTGTCGTGAGCACGAGACACGTGAACACGTGCACGATGCTGTGACACTGCACAGTGTCTGTGCTTACCCGAGTGGAGTTTTAGAGTGTTTGGACATGCCGTGTCGTGTCGTGGTGGTCTGCCATTGACACACATGACACGTATATGTGGGGCATCAGTTACCAACCTAGGGATTCGAGCCATAGCTCGGTTTTGACTGTGTAAATCGAGGTACCTACTTTCCTATGCACTGTGCACAGTTTCCAGGATTTGGGATTATTTCCAGTTTTGCAAAAACGAATTTCAAATCAAATTTCAATATGATTTATACATGTATTAGTGTACTTTCAGTGTATATATGTAGTATATATGTATGTGAGTGTGTAGGTGAGTTTTGGGGATGTTTAGTGTGTATATTGGTAGTTGTGTATATATTACATATATGTATATGTGACTGTATGTGTGTGTTTGGGGGCTGTTTCCTGTTCTCAGGAAAACTGAGAACAGCCCCCCCATTTCCTGTGTGTATGACTCTTCTCTCTCTCACCGTTTTCTCTTCTCTCTCTCACTGTTTTCACTCACTCTATGTCTCTCTCACACTTTCCTCTCTATATATGTTTATATATAGGTTTAGTATATATATATATATAGATATATATATATATATATATATTATATATATATATATATATATATATATATATATTTGTATTAGGATATATAGTGTGTCTATATATAGATACTAGGGTGTATGGAAATTACATAGGCTATAAGCCTATGTGGTTGTTGTATATTATTTATTATATATATATTATATATATATATATATATATATATATATATATATATATTTGTATAGATCACACATAGTGTTATATATAATATGTGAGTGTGATTGTATTATATATAGTGTATCACATATTGGGATATAGGTAGTAGATAGATGTGTATAACTATATATAGATATATATATGTACATTGTGTAGAGATGAAAACCTATGAGTCAAATAGCCTATGGCCAAGATATTAGCCTATGGCATTGGGGCTAGCTCAATTTGACCAAATGACCTAAAAACACTACTAGTTGACCCTTGTTGACTAAGGGTTGACCAAAGTCAACCTTAGGTCAAATTTGACCTAGTTAACCTAGAATTGACTAGGATTGACCTAAAAATGACTAGTTTAACTAGTCTGACCATGTTTGACCCAATTACCATATTGACTAGTCTTGTTTGACCTAATTATCTTGCTGACTAGTTTTGTTTGACCAATACCTTAGTTGGTCTAAGTTTGACTTAGACTTGACCCAGATTGATCATGTTGACTAGTATTTGACTAGTTTGATTAGAATATTGACCATGAGTTGACTTTAAACTAGATTTGACTAACCTTGACTTGTTTGACCTTGTTTGACTTTATTTGACTTAGTTTGATTTCCTGTGACCTAGTATGACTTCTTGTGACCTAGTTTGACTATTATAGTTGACCAAGAGTTGACTTTTGACCAGATTGACCTAGAATCA
The DNA here is from genome assembly GCA_029216955.1 of Iris pallida. Classification (NCBI taxonomy): domain Eukaryota; kingdom Viridiplantae; phylum Streptophyta; class Magnoliopsida; order Asparagales; family Iridaceae; genus Iris; species Iris pallida. Next base: position 42,547 of record JANAVB010040763.1, on the reverse strand, counting down.
TGTAGCATTGTACACTTTATTTTTACCATTGTGGATACATTGTGACTTGTATTGCTCTGATTAGGAGCCATACACCTCTCCTCAGACAGTATATCTTCTTCAGACATTCAGTTATCAGGCGAGTACATTCTCTGACCGTTTCATATTGCCAGGATTTATATTCTTGCTCTAGATTACTTTACTTAATGCTGACACGATTGTTATCACGGATTGGTACTATATGGATCTTTTTATGAGATATTATCCCCCTCGAGAGCATCAGATACATCATGTTTGTGCTTTTCACGAATCATTATGTATCTCTATGCTTTCATAGATTCACGAATCGCTTGTGACTCATGTACTCTCATGCTCACAGAGCCTCTCATGAATCTCCCATTTATGGGCTTATCACGAATCTTAACATAACTTGAATGGATCCTTGTGTATTGATTGGGATGGGGGAGTAGAAATAGTCATGTGGATATTACCCCAGTAGCTATAGTCATGAATCACTCTTAGCTGTATCCATGAATCTCCTATGCCATTTCACATGTCTATATTTTACTCTGACTCACTAGACACTGCTAGTTCTCTATTATAGTAGATATTTCTTTACAGTTATCTCTTTTGCTACATGTATCTTCCTTCAGCATTTCCTGTATTTTACTCTATTGTATGCTTTTATTTCCTATCATACTATGCACTGCGTGGGATGTATTGTGCTCGTTCCTGTCCTGACTGGACCTGTTGAAAATATTACAGAGGATGAGGATGAGGCCCTGGTGTCTATTATGGAGCAGGACTAGATGATACTTATGTTGTGGACCTCAGCAGGATCCACCTGCAGCTGAGGATGTTGCCCCAGTAGTCTAGGCTAGTTTAGCTAGATAGTCTTTTCTGTATTATTTTTGCCTCACATTCTGAGTTGTATTTTGAGATGTTGAGATATGTAGACTCTTAGACTTATTGTATTATGAGTTGACATTCTGATGTTATGTTATCCTAGACACTTGGACTTATTTCATCTGTTCTACTGTTCTCTTTAAGTTACTGTCTATCTATCTATCTTTATTCTTCTACCTAGATGTGATTGAGATTATTTTCTGTTTGTCACTTCCATTCGGAGAGTATCTGTACAGGTACTTTATAATGTTAGATGATTGACCTAGGACAGCGTTCTACCGCCGACACTGCGGCGTAGGCTGGACGTACCCACTTCTCGTGCCCTTACTCTAGGGTGCGGGTCGTGACAGACTCTCCTTATATAGGAGGTAAGGACTCCTAATTGGATAGGGATTAGGTTTGATTAAATCCCAATTTGATATCATCAATTTAGTTTAAATCAACTCGATCATATCCTATTTATTTAAATCGTATAAAAGGAAACTTATTTAAATTCAAATAAATATTTTCCAAAATAATTTCTCAAAATTATTAAATTTTAAACCAAAACATTATTTTAAAATACCTTTTGAATAATAAAATATTAATATTAATTAATTTCAAATATAGCATATATATGAAATCTAAATTTATGTACCTCGTATGCAATGAATATTTGAATAAAATCTCATTTTCAAAATTACTATTTATATAACCTTTCATGATATAAAATAAAGAATTAAAAATTTCAATTGACGCATTTTACCACTTTAAGTAATTGAAAATATTTATTATTTATTATTTGAAAAATCAAGCTTCTAAAATAAAATATATATTTTTTACAAAAATATGCACCTCGCACATATTCGCACTCGACGAGCCATACGAAAATGCGAATTCATACGCGATGTTCAATACCACAAATTCGTACGCGACGACAAATACAAAAAAATATCAGTACCAAATTTATTTTTTTAAAAATAGTAGAAATTTAGGGGGTTTACAACCTACCCAACTTAAAAGAATTTTGTCCTCGAAATTTTAGGAGTAATTAGGGTAGGTAGGGTACAAGAGTTTAACGATAAGAAAGTATGAACAATTCATTTGGCAAGGCAAGGAAACGGTATTTAACATAAATGTGCTTTTAGAAAGTCATGAATTCGTTAAATAGGAAAATAATTCCCGAATTTGGTAGGGGACGAGGGTCGCTAGCTAAGACAATCATGAACACAATTTGAGAAATAATAAGGCATTGGGTGGATCAAGGAGAATAACTTAGGGACTGGGAGGTATGGTTCCTTGAGAAAATATGGTTGTTTGGGTTTAGGTTTGATTAAGGAAATGATTTGAATCATTCTTAAGTCTCAAGAATGATTAGAAAGTCGTGATAATGAATCTAGTGTCACGAGGAGGACGATTAACTCAAGATGGGGTTACAGTCACATCGGTTAGTTACGGTCTAACTATCTTGGCAATAGACAGTGGACAACTAAGAGAATGTCAAGTGCGGGCGTTGTCTTTCTAAAACAGGCGAAGGGCAAAAATAAAGAGTTCGAAGAAGACATCGAATTCGAATGAGTGGTTCAAAGACGACTGAATAAGTTCCAAAAAGAATTGTCAAGGCAGTCGCGGGTGAGATTCTAGGGCCAAGTTTAACTATGTCTCCATCCACGTTGAAAAATATACAAAAAGTGAACCAAGTGCACTATGGTTGATCAGACCATAATACGTCGGTTCTGATTAGACAATGTATTAGTGGACGCCCACAATACATATGTCGCGAACAAGCTCGATAAGGAGTAAGCTTGCAAAACTAGACTATAATAGCAACATAAGATAGTCAAATATAAGCAGTAGATGATGAAGGAAATTAAATAGTCCAAGATCCTTTAAAATTGATTCTTGCCCAAAGTTCAGGCCTATGAAGTGGCTCTAGTGTTTCCTTATCTATGACTTGGTTGGTTAAATGGGTTAGTCCTACAATTCTACAATCTAAGTAAGCTTATCCATATGGGTCACAAGGGCAAGGGCTTGTTAGGTTGTGAGGTACTCTACCCAACTTAAAAGAGTTAAACTAGTGGTGTGATGGGACAATGGGTAAGGCCAAAGTTAAGCATTTAAGGAATCAAGTAGAACACAATCATATATCGGTCGAAAGATTTGAGTCAATGTTGGACCCTAATTGAAGGCAAAGAAGTATTTGGTATCATGGTAAGGGTTGTAGTTTAGTCTTTTTGACCAGAAGTCATATCAATAAAATAGAGTACAAGAATACTGGTTTTACTGGCACGTGATATACCTACATGAAGATGGGCTCGTCTAGGTCCTGTATATGAAATTTGTTGGAAGAAAAAGTATATTATTGTGCTCCAAATATCAAAGTCACGATAGGGAACGCCAAATGATTAAAATAGAAAGTGGGTTTTCATAAGGTACTAATTAATGCACAAAAAAAGGTTAAAGCACAAAAAAAAATAATTTAGGAAATCTCGTTGATCAAATTAAGATAAGTTAGAGACACAGTTTCTAGAGAGAAAAATAGTCTCATAGATAAGGGTATGGTCAAGGGAATGATTCTAATCATTTCGAAGTTTCAAACAATTAGATGGTTACGAATAAAGATCTAGATTTGAGGGAAGGTCGAGTAAGTCAAAGATATGTTCATCGGTTTGGTCGATGACTAACTATACTTGAGTATATGCAATATCATAATCATAGGTGGTATGGCAATCTAATGTGGAATACTTCTATCTCACTAGGGTAACCTTACTTGCTTCTTGGTCCTCTACCAATATATGATCTAATCTAAAATTTCAAGTTCCTCGAAAGTTTCTCAATAAAATTTCCAAGATACTCCACCAAAATTTCCAATATCTTAGTATGTCAACTTTAATCAAAATTCTAAATCTCTAGTCAATCTCGAAATAACCCTTGTATATCGCAAATCGAATAATTATTATTATATTTTTTCTCCAAACCTTAAACTCAATTTAATAAGTTTATCAGCTGAATTTCATACTACAAAATAGAACATTTAAATAACTCCTAAATTTAATTATATATCCTTTAAATGGGTATATCTAGCTTCCAATAAGTCAACTACTCTTCAAAGTAATTTTTTTCACCAAAATTTAAATATCCATAATGAAGGCTTTAAACTCGAAATCTAAATAACTTTATAAATCATAGATCATATGACACAATTTAAAATTTGAACTTTTTCTTCAAAGTCAATTTCATATCATCCAAATATTTTAAACAAAAATTTTACCATTATCTCTTCAAACTCAAAATTAAATAAACTTATAAATCGTACGACTCAATTTAAAACCTCAAGCTCTTAATAAACCGTAAATCATAAACACTCATATTCTCTAGTCGTTTACAAAATCATAACTTATAAGTTAAAAACTCTTTAATAATTTCGAGATAAACTTTAACATATTACAATCCAAACTTGAACTTAACCGTAAATCATGTGTCACAATTTCAAGATGTTTTTCAAATAGGTTTCATTCCCAATAAATCATAAACTAGTTCACAATTTCCAAAATCATAAATCATAATTTTTTTCTCGATCTAGCTATCATCTTGTGTATACCACCTTGTAATAGCAAAATAAAATTCCAACTATCCTTTGAAGGCGGTAATATGCTACTACCCACCTTGGAATTAACTAATCATATATTAGGAAAAATGTCTTTATAACTCAAATATAAACCTCAATGTACACTAATTGTCAATGTAATCTTCTTAGCCATGTGTTTGACCTATGAGCATATAATAGTGTAGTCATCTTCCTAACTGTCACTAAGCACGAAGATAAGAATTTAAGGTAGAAGGAGTTCAAGCAGGATGCATATCAAGGAGGTCGAACGAGAGTTTGGAATTTAAAGTCAAGAAAGGATGTCAAGTAGGTGGATGAGATTCTAGACTCTAATCCTATATGTAGGCCCATTCGGTACAGTCATGTAACCGAAACGAAAAACTTGACCTGCATGGGCTACCACAAAATATGTAACGCTCCAGTCCCAAAATACTTAAGACTAGGTACGTATCAATGCCAGCTGTATACATACGAAGTATGCTCCAATATATGGAATCCTGTATGTATACATAAGCTGTAAATGCAGTAAAACCAAGGCTAACTAATCTCATCCACAAAATGAAAGAACAAAAGATGTCATATAATGAACTATGAATTGTCATTGGTACATGTAGTTGGGCAGAGATAAATCCACTACCAACTATGAAAAGAAATACATAACAAAAGAAATTTTGGTGAGCGAAGCGAGACGATCAAGTGCAATCATCCTCGAAGAATAGCGATGATCATGGATACGGCTAGAACACCTGCGAAAGACAAGAGCACACACTTGGCAAGATAACCAGGTCCTCAGAGGGTCGTAAAAGATACATAAGAACATGCCACATAACTGAATATATATAAAATGCCATAATCACAAATAAAGTGAAATAGTCCCAATCGTAACAAGATCCAATGCCTCATCATGAAACAGTGGACGACCCCTACAACCAAAAAGGACAAGGGGTAGTACACTATACCGCGATGCGGCATTGTCCAAGCTACTAATAGGATGGGGTGATATGAAATTGACGAGGGTTACCTGACCATTCTAATGTGTTTATGCAGTAAGAACAACCTTCAACGCATGGCACTCTGGCTCAGGTACAGGAACTCAGGTATGGTCCCATCAGGATACCAGGGACCTCAAAGCATAACATTCTCGAATGTCAGAGGCCAGCAGAAAATCATGTATCGGGATCCAGGACCGTATCTCCCGCGGAGATAACCGACAATAGGAAGTGCATACGTGGCCCATACGTTAAGGAACTGTTTTTTTCCACCCATTGCCTAACAGGGTCCATCCATGACACATATATCTCTACAAACTGCTAAGTCTCCTAACAGGCTCTATTAGCAGTTAGCCCTAACGTATGCACATGAGGATCAACCCCACACACAAGAACCTCTACGTGCTCGCTCTCACACATCTCATGGTACAACTGTGTCAAGGTTATGCGATATACTACGAAGGTAGTCCCTTAACTCTAGGTTCTATGCAATCAACAAGATCATACTCAAACTAAACGTCCTGAGCAGGTAGTAAATCAGAAACTGTAAGAAACCAAAAAATAATAAACATGATATGTAATAAATAAATACAGACTGAATATAACCAGTTTAATGACAAGGTATCTTGCCTGGTGTGTCGCCTGGTGGTACGATGTTCTGTCATGTCCCAACAGTCCAATAGCCATGATCGAGGTGTAGGGTCCAAAATCGGGAAGGAAGTAAGGGTACGATTCGTCATGATCAGCTAGTTGAAGAGAATTTGTGAAATAATATATGTACTAATTTTGAAAACTACTTTTAATAAATTTACGTAATTACGTGAAACTATTTATTAGTAAAAATAATTTTAGGGAAATACTTGAAATGTTTATTGCATAGTAATTTGGAAATTATGATTTACTAGTCAAAAATTTATATTAGATAAATAAAACTAAATAAATGTTTTGTAAATAATTAAAATAATAATGATACTCGGTAACTACTAATACCGTGGTAGTAAAATATATTATAGTATATATATATATATATATATATATATATAGATATATATATATATATATATTATATATATATAGATATATATATATATTATATATAATATATATATATATATATTTTATATTATTATATACTTGTATTTCAACTAAGTATGATTAATACTAATAATTATAATTCTAATTACATTACTATTATAGTATAACCATAAATCAAGTTAAAGTTATTAATAATAAATATAATCCCCTAACAATTAACTATACAGTTCATCCCCTTTTAATAATAATAATAATATAATAATAATAATAATAATAAAATAATAGAATAACAATAATAATAATATATTGTGACAGCATTACTGTTGTTCTATTGTTCTTAAGAAGAAAAATAGCATATGCCAGGCATCTATTCTTTTAAAATAATATACAGATGTCCAATCATAATAATAATAAATAATAGTAATAATAAAACTAATAACAACATCTTCTGCTGTTCTTATAAAAAAGAAAGAAAGGAGAGAGAGAGAGTAGTCGAGAGAGGGAGAGGGGAAGAACGGGGAGAGGGCTCACCAGCGGGCGCCGTTGGCGATTTCGCGGAGGAGCTCGACCGCGGAGGCTGCTCACCTAGTCGCGAGGGCTGGAGGATTGGATCCGAAGGCTGGACGCCAGGCGGAGGAGGAGCATCTGCCCGCGGTGCAACGACCAGCGTAGACGCTCGGCGGCGTCTGGGCGCTTGCCGGAAATGAAGGGCGGCCGCGCGGGGAAGCATGGCGGAGGCACGGGCTATGCACACGGACGACACCCCCGCATCCGCGTGCGCCGACCGCGGGAGTCGTGCACGTGCTGACACGGGCGGCATGCGGCGGCGGCGGCGACGGTCAAGGCGGCTGGAGGCAAGGTGAGTTGGGATTTCTTTTCCTTTGCTTGTGTTCTGCTGTTAGTGGGATGTGGGTTTTGGGTCTTGGTAGTTGGTGGTGGTAAGTGGCTGTGGGGGTGGTGACGATGATGAAGGCGACGGTGGTGCTGTCTTCTCCGGTGTGGCCCTGGTGGTGATGGTATTGGGCTTTAGGCCGAGATTTTTATATGGGCGAGGGTGGTGGTTAGAAGAGGCGGTCGTGGTGACGGCGGTGGTGCCGTGGGTGCTAACGGTGGTGACGGGTGTGGCGATTATGCCGGTGGGGTCGGCGATGGTAGCATGGTTGCTGTGGAGGACGGGTTGGACATGTGCTGCAGAGGTTGGCGGGTCGGGATCGGAGTCGGGGAGATATTGAGGATGATGATGTTAGCTGGACAGGGTAGGAGGGGCCGGCGATGTGGTTGTGCCGTCAGCGGTCTTGCAAGGGGTTTGTGGTGGTCTGGTTTCGGGTCCGTGGCAGCGGAGATGTCGGCAGGGTGGTGGCGAAGGAGATGGTGTTGAGTTGGTCGGTTGTGTCGAGTCCGGGATTGTCGGACTTGGGATGAAGAATATTATACATGTAAAAATTTATAGTGGATGAGAAGGGAAGCACGGGCACGGACACGATGCACAGGTTTGGTTGAGGAATATTTGGATGGTAAATTTTTTGAGAAAGAACCAACTGACCCTCCTTATTTAGGAGGTAAGGACTCCTAATTGGATAGGGATTAGGGTTGATTAAATCCCAATTTGATATCATCAATTTAGTTTAAATCAACTTGGTCATATCCTATTTATTTAAATCGTATAAAAGAAAACTTATTTAAATTCAAATAAATTTTTTCCAAAATAATTTCTCAAAATTATTAAATTTTAAACCAAAACATTATTTTTAAAATACCTTTTTGAATAATAAAATATTAATATCACTTAATTTCGAAAATAGCATTATATATATGAAATCTAAATTTATGTACCTCGTATACAATGAATATTTGCATAAAACCTCATTTTCAAAATTACTATTTATATAACCTTTCATGATATAAAATAAAGAATTAAAAATTCCAATATGACGCATTTTACCACTTTAAGTAATTAAAAATATTTATTATTTCAAAATCAAGCTTCTAAAATAAAAAAAATTTACAAAAATATGCACCTCGTACATATTCGCACTCGACGAGCCATACGAAAATGCGAATTCATACGCGACGTTCAATCCGACAAATTCGTACGCGACACACAAATACAAAAAAAATTTATAAGTACCAAATTGATTTTTAAAGAATAGTAGAAATTTAGGGGGTTTACACGTATACATTGTACGGGTACCTTATAATTGTTAGATGTATGTGACCTATGACAGCGTTCTACCTCCGATACTGTGACGTAGGCTGGACGTACCCACTTCTCGTGCCCCTATACTGGGTGCTGGTCGTGACATATTTTAGTGGTGGCCCATGCAGGTCTAGATTTGTAGTGGTATTCGAATTAGAGTATCACTGCAGCCTGCAGTAGGATATAGGATATAGTTTTGAGGTACTCAATCACATTAGAAAAACTCTGATCCAATACTTGTCATCTAAATTCTTGTTAATTTAATATTTTTCTTTGAATAAATAAACTGTCCTCCTTTGTTTTTTTGCTTCATTCTCAGTAATTGCTTCTTGTTTTGATCTATCTTCCGGATGGTTATGGAGACACGATCTCATCGCTCCGGTCCGGGGGATACTATCGAGAGGTCGGCCACCTCTCGCCCTGTTCAGCAGGGCCTCGAGATCACAGCTCCTGTTGTGCCGACTCAGGTTGGCATTTTTGCTGCATTTGGAGGTGCACCTCCGCCTGTACAGAGACCTTCCCCGTCATTCCTAATTTATTTCGGTAGCAGCCACCTTCTGGATCAGTTGACGCAGGGCAGTTGTTCGACTTCTTTCAGAGGATGGTGGAGGCCCAGCGACAGCAGTCCGCTTATTTCCAGCAGGGCATAGAGAATGCCCATCAGCTTGCCCTGACGACTATGGAGAGAGTTATTGTACAGCCGCAGGCAGCCCTGATGCAGCCATATCAGCCGAGGACACCAGGGATCTAGGACTTCCAGAAGATGCATTCATGGGACTTCCACGTTACTGAGGGGATTTTGTATGCGGATGACTGGATAGAGCACATCGAGGAGATCTTCCGGCTGGCGGAGATTCCAGTATGAGTGCAGATTGAGGCGACATGTAGCCAGATGCAGGACCTGGCCCGCATATGGTACCAGACGGACCCGAGGGTCGGTACAGAAGGGCAGACATGGGAAGCTATCACGACCCGCACCCACTGTTAGGGTACGAGAACGTAACGACGCCCAGCCTACGCCGCAGTGTCGGCGGTAGAACGTTGTCCTAGGTCACTACATCTAACATTATAATGCTAAACAGTTTATACTTCCCGAATGGGGGTGACATAACAGATACAGTCTCAATCACATCTAAGGTATAGCATGATAAAGATAGATAAAACATGAAAACCAAAAGAGATACAGGAGATAGAAGTCTAAGTGTCTAAGATACATAAACCCAGAAATACATCTCAAAACTCAAATACAGTAATCCACAAAGTAAATACAACTCCAGACAAAATGAAATAACTATCTAAACAACCTCTACTGTGTCTCCTCTAGGCTAGCAGGCAATCCCAGGCCATCTGTATAATTTATCAACAGGTCCAGTCAGGACAGGAGCGAGCACATTACATCTCAACAGTTCATAGCAGGTTAGAAAATATAATCATACAGTAAAGTAAGATACAGGTACTGAAAGAAATGTTGTGTGTAAACAGAGAGAGAGCTGTAATAGAAATATCTACTATAAATAGAGACTAACAGTGGCTAGTGAGTCAGAGTACAATATAGACATGTAAATGGCATAGAAGATTCTGATAAGACACTATGGAAGAGATTCTGATAAGATACTACTTGGGTATTATTCACATGTCTACTTCTACTCCTCCGTACCCCCAATCAATACACAAGGATCCAACCAGGTTATGTTATGATTCCATGCAAAGGCCCCCGAAGGGTGATACATGGATGCCCATAAATGGGTGATTCTAGGAGATTCTAGGATACCCAGTAAATGGGATAAGAGATTCTAGGAGACTCTGCGATCATAAGAGTATATGTCGCAAGTGATCAAAGAACCAGTGAAGCATAGTGATACGCCATGTAAGTGAAACGCACAGAACATGTAGTACCCGATGCTCCCTAAGGATAACATCTCAAGAAGGGATCCATATAGTACCAATCCGTGTGACCAACGTGACAGTAACTGTAAAGTAATTTAATGCAGGAAATAATTCTAAGCAGGATATAAAATGATCAGAGAATGTACTCGCCTGATAACCTGAACAGCTGATAAGTATAGGGGGTCCAACTGAAGCCACAGAGTCCTATTTAAAGCAACACAGGTTACAAGGTGTTCAAGTTGTAATAAATGAATCTCTACAAACAATCTATTTTATCCTAGGTTTTTCTAAGTTAAATTAACTCTAGGTCAACTTCGGTCAATAATTTAGTCAAACTAGGTCAAGTATTGACTTACAGTTAACTTTTGGTCAACTGGTCAACTCTGGTCAAATAGGGTCAATTCTAGTCTAATTATTGAAGATATAAAGTGCACTTCGTTATTCATACGTCAAAACTTACGACACGCAAATCGAGATAAGATGATCAACGGTAAAGTTAATAATCTTATTATGGTGATCCACGTGTCCATCTTGTCAATTTCAGCGATGTGAGATCACTGGAATTGATCGAGCTCAGTTTCGTTGTACTAATCCCGAAATACGAACATTATAAGAATGACTTATTAATTAATTATAAAAAGGTTAAACACAGAGAAATTATCAACAAATATTTTAGGACGATAAAATAGACATCGCCAACGTGTCCAGAATGGTCAAATTAGCTAGGATAGCCTACCCATCGGTCCAATTTGGACACAAGGGCAAAAAGGTAATTTTGGGCCAAAACGGTGTCCGTGTCGGAGCCGTTTTGTACCAAAAAACGTGCAAGAAAATAACTCTACAAAACATAACAAATTATATGTCCACGAAACCAGAATGACGATACGAACCCAACGGTATCTCCAGAATTGGATTCCGTTGACCCGATCTCAATTTGGCCCGTTGACCAGAACTTGGAATTTCGGTTTGCACGAAAATGCATGCCGGAGCCAAAGTTCTCAAAACTCGGCAAACTACATGTCAACGAGTCCAGAATAATGATACGAACTCAACGGTATCTCCAGAATTGGATTTCGATGAGCCAATCTCAAAATGACCTGTTGACCCGGATATTGGTATCCGACTTGCAACGAAATGCGTGCCGGATCCAATGTCCACCAAAACCTAGCAAATTATATGTCAACGAGTCCATAATGACGACACGAACTCAACTGTATATTCGAAATTGGATTCTGATGAGCCGTCGTCAAAAAGTCTCGTTGACCCAGAATGTGGACCCACTTTGCACCGGAAAACGTGTCAGGGCCCACGTTCTCCAAATCTAACAAATTTTATATGAAAACATGCCAGAACGACGCCACAAGTCTAATGGTGGTGTCAGAAATGAAATCTGGAGTCCCGTGTTCAAAAATAGAATTTTACAAGTTAGAAATTACGAATTCGGACGGCCAACTTTGACGTCGAATTCAACCAATCATACAAGCCCACAATGAAACGAAACTGGAGGGGTAGTAAGAGGGTTATACCAGCTTCACACAAGAATTGGCCCCGCGAAACTGTCCAAATTTAATACAATTTATGGTCAAATTGGTGGCTGGTTTTGATGTATCAAACGATAAAATTAACGGACAAAAATTGACAGAAGTGAAGGTGGATATACCGAGATTGTGACGGAGCGAAGAAATCGTCGATCCAACGGTCAGATTCCCAGAAAAACGCACGCGAAGTTGCCACGACGGAGAGCCAAAATGGACTTGATTTCGCATGCGTCACGGCGAGAATTCGTGCGAAACGCACGAATCGCCTATACGTCGCGCCGGAGGGTGAGGCGGTAGACCCAGGGGGGTCGTCGGAGTTCGTCCGTCATGGGGGAGACCAGCCTCGGCGTCGGCGACCGGCGGTGGCGCTCGTACGCGCGTGGCCAGGGCCGCCCGTGCAACTGCCGATGCGCGCTCGCGCTGTACGCTCGCGCTGGCCTACTACGGCGTGTACTGGCCTGCTGCGGCGTACTCGACGGCGGTGCTCGGCCGGTCTAGGCATGCTGACGGAGTCGGGGTGGTGGTGGTTCGATTGGTGGTGGCGTTAGCTTGGATGATGATGGTGGTGGTGCAGTTTTGAAGAAGAAGTGTAGGAGGGAAGTAGGAGGAGGAGATGGACTGCTGTCGTGGCGGTGATGGCCGACGACCAGGGAGGAGGGTGACCGACGGAGCTCCGGTGAGAAGGAGGAGAAGAAGGCCGAGTGAGTGGTGGTCGGGTGCCAAGCTGCTGTTGTGTGTTGGTGTTGGTTGTTGGTAAAAAAAATAGAAGGAGAGAGAGAAGGATATAAGTTAATTAAAGAGAGAGAGAGAGGAGAGAGAAAAAGTCCTCTCTAGAAATTAGGGCCGACCATGTTGGCTGTGAGGAGTTTGTGTGGGTGTTTGGGAAATGAATGGTGATGATTTAATTAGGTTATCTAATGGCTAGGATTGAACATAGGAAAAAATAGGTAATTCCAATGGATTTAAATAAATGGAAATTTTAATAAATATTGAAATCGGTAGATAGGGTATTTAATATTTTTGGGCAAGAAAATATTAGGGTGTTACGATGGAGGGTAGCACGAAACTGTGCTGGACTTGGTGGAGCCGGACTGGGTCAAAATCGGACATTACGAAATAAATGAATTAAAAATAGGTGTTGATGATCATGGGTAAATAAGTAGCACATGGGGATTCCAATAAATGGGACACAAGTGGCATGCGGGTAGTAGGCTCAATGTGGGCCATGTCCATAGTTGGGGGTGACAGGTTTTAATCGACAGGGTACCACAAATCAGGTTGGAAAATAAATGTGACACCGTGGGGTGAAATAAAATCGGATCACGTGTCAAGAAAGTTGTGCGAAGCAAATGGAGCACAAAATGGCGTGTCTGAGTGGGACACGAAGGTCATGGGTGACGAGCGTCTCGAGTAGATCATGCATGAGAAGTTGGTTTCAAGAAACTGACTGGTCTTGCGCTCCCAAATTAAAAATCACGGTAACGTGCTAATAATGATCAAGGAAAAGAGTGGGAGAATTAATTAATAATAAAATGGTCTAATTCGACCCGAAGTTCTGCGAAGCAAAAAGAGCACAATGGAACAAGTTGAGTGGGACATTATATAGCATCATGAAGGTAATCCTGTCCACTCCAAAACTCATGAAGAAGATTTCCAGAGTTGTACATCCCTGACACTCCAAATATCAAAGGCATGGAAAAGCACACTTAAGGAAAAAAATAACAGAATAAATTATTTATCAAAACCAATCAATCAGAAAATAAAATAAAATAAAAAAATCAACCCGAAATTCAGGGTGCTCACATCCTACCCACCTTATAAAAATTTCGTCCTCGAAATTAAAATGTCCATACTTCCTCTAGGTCAAACCCCCACAATCAAAGTCCCAGATTAAAACAAATCATGTGATCAAAAGGACGACATACAGGGTCATGGCATACGGTGGTAGTGAAAGTCTCATCTAGGTATACTAGTCGTGCTAATACCAAAACGGTCATAGGGTATCAAAACACACAAGCAATCTAGGGTGCTAAACTAGAGAAGTTACAGAAATAACAAACCATCAAAACTGTAAGGCAGTCTACCATCCTATATAAAAACTGGTACTTATCAAAATAAAATAAAGGTAACTACCAATTATCTAAAAGGGGTACTATCCCAAGAAAATCAAAATCACAAGTTTAATTAACAAAAGTCGATTACGTTAAAATCCAATCACAATTTATATATAGAGAGAGAGAGCGTTAGAGAGGGAAAACTTAGCATTATGTAATGTTATGTGGTTTGTGTGTGTATGGGTGTATGTGAACAGGTTCATATGGTTAGATAGTAGGCATGTGTGTATGTGAATTGTACACGAAATTGTATATGAGGATTTGGGCTTCAAACAATAGCTATCTAGTTACACTACTCATGGCATATTGGTTAAACAATCTACAACACACAACCTATTTACTCATAACATGCATGGCTAACCATATATATCTATAAAGAGGTAGAGATTTAGTTATGTATCTATATACATTATAACATGTATGCACAAACTCTATATATCTATACAGGTATATGATCATAACATAGAGAGGAAAGGTTAGGTTACATGACAGGGTATACTAAGTTAGAGTGTGTGTGTGTCCTTGTACAGGGTTATAGCTTAGTATTGAAAGGTTAAACCCAGTTTTAGTTCAGCATTTACATACAAAATCTGAAAATAAGCTAACATTTAAACCAGTGTAATATTAATATAATACAGTTTCAAAATTTAGGAGTTTAAAACATCACAACTAATCTCAATGCTCCCAATATATCCTAACATGATAGAAATGAAACCCTAATATATTATCCATATATTTATCTACGCATACAGTTCAATATTACATGTTAAATCTGAAATTGAACTAAACATGGAAATTATTGTAAAAATGTTAACATGTATTCAGTTTTCAAAATTTTGGAGAAATTTGAACGTCAAAACCAACTCAATGTTTATCACAAACTAACATGTAAGAATATGAAACCTAAATTTATATCTCTACTTCCCACAAGGTATATAGCTCAAATATTACATTTAAAAAAATAAAACAGCAATTTGAACTGAACATTTGGAATCCTGTACCAAGGGTTAATATGCACACAGTCTTAGATTGGACAAATTCAAACACAAAACTCAACCAAAAAAAAAATTTAATTGAAACCCTATGTATAACATACATGTGCAGTGATGTAAACATAACTAATAACATAAAATTTATATTTAAATTACGAATTTAAACATGGAAAAATAGAGAACCAGTCTCTGATACTGTACTGTATCAGAATATTGGGGTTTTGACAATTTAACATCAACAACATATTAATATGTATTTAGATAGGTGGAAATCAAAGTGTAGCTTGCATACGTGTCAGGAAAGTGTCCGCTATATAAATTCATATATATTCTCATGTCCCAATATAAAATTTAATTCTACATTAAGACCAACATTTAGATTCCTACCAAGATCGCAAAGCAGGTGATTGACGTAATCAAGACAGTTTTATTATTATTATTTAATACAAGAATAATAGCAAGAAGGAAATAACAATGAAATTCGTTCTGCTTATCTATTTAAAGAAGAACCATTTTGAAACCCAGAGCTAAATTATCAAATCCAAGATAAAGTCTAGCAAAATCATCGATTCATTATATTAAGAAGAATTTCATGGTAAGAAGTTACACAAGCTACTCCTAAGTAAACAATGGGAAACAAAACAAAACAAAACAACAATAATTCCTTTTTTTTTAATGACTGAAACAAAAGTAGCAAAAATATGTTCAAAAATATTTAAGGTACAATCTGATAATCATATGCGTCTATCCAAAATTATGATACTCTAAATCCTCATCATACTAGTAAGCAAGGCTACGATAATCACAGAGTCCTCGACTCAGGCACATACCTCTAGAATCATGGTATTTAATATTTTCGCGATGCCGCTAGCTTGGCTGCGAAAACCTTACATTCCCACACCCGAGAAATATATCCAAAGTCAGACTATATATCCTCACCATGCTGGCTAATGTGACTATAGAAGACTAGATTTTCATAACTTAGATGACCTAGTCCATATAATTTTATATTGCCAAAAATTAAATTAAATCAACAATGAATAAAAAAATCAAATTTATCAACGAACATCAAAATTCAAAAATGAACAAAAATTCATCAAATACAAACTTGGATGCAACAGCTATCATCAAGATTCAAAATTCGACAATCATCCATCAAAATCAATAAATACAAACTCAAATTCAACCATAATCCATCAAAATCAAATTCAACAACATAAAGTAAAGATAAATCAAATCAAGGGAAAAAAAGAGTTTTCAAATCGAAGTTAAAATAAGATTCTCAAGGGTCGTCCCAGGAATCTCTCAACGGATCCTAACTGTGATTGAGTACCTTCAAAAATATATCATATTCCTACTGCAGGCTGTAGTGGTACTCTATTTCGAATACCACTACACAAACTCGACCTGCATGGGCAACCACTAAAAAAGTGTCACGACCCGCACCCACTATTAGGGTACGAGAACGTAACGACGCCCAGCCTACGCCGCAGAGTCGACGGTAGAATGCTGTCCTAGGTCACAACATCTAACATTATAATGCTAAGCAGTTTATACTCCCCGAATGGGGGTGACATAGTAGATACAATCTCAATCACATCTAAGGTAGAGCATGATAAAGATAGATAAAACATGAAATCCAAAAGAGATACATGAGATAGAAGTCTAAGTGTCTAAGATACATAAACCCAGAAATATATCTCAAAACTCAAATACAGTGATCCACAAAGTAAATATAACTCCAGACAAAATGAATAACTATCTAAACAACCTCTACTGTGTCTCCTCTAGGCTAACAGGCAATCCCAGGCCATCTGTATAATTTATCAACAGGTCCAGTCAGGACAGGAGCGAGCACATTACATCTCAACAGGTCATAGCAGGTTAGAAAATATAATCATGCAGTAAAGTAAGATACAGGGACTGAAAGAAATGATGTATGTAAACAGAGAGAGAGAGCTGTAATAGAAATATCTACTATAAAGAGAGACTAACAGTGGCTAGTGAGTCAGAGTACAATATAGACATGTAAATGGCATAGGAGATTCTGATAAGACACTATAGAAGAGATTCTGATAAGATACTACTTGGGTATTATTCACATGTCTACTTCTACTCCCCCGTACCCCCAATCAAGACACAAGGATCCAACTAGGTTATGTTATGAGTCCATGCAAAGGCCCCCGAAGGGTGATACATGGATGCCCATAAATGGGTGATTCTAGGAGATTCTAGGATATCCAGTAAATGGGATAAGAGATTCTATGACTCTGTGATCATAAGAGTATATGTTGCAAGTGATCAAAGAACCAGTGAAGCATAGTGATACGCTATGTAAGTGAAATGCACAGAACATGTAGTACTCGATGCTCCTTAAGGATAATATCTCAAGAAGGGATCCATATAGTACCAATCCGTGTGACCAACGTGACAGTAACAGTAAGTAATTTAGTGCAGGAAATAATTCTAAGCAGGATATGAAATGATTAGAGAATGTACTCGCCTGATAACCTGAACAGATGATAAGTATAGGGGGTCCAACGGAAGCCACAGAGTCCTATTTAAAGCAACACAGGTTACAAGGTGTTCAAGTTGTAATAAATGAATCTCTACAAACAATCTATTTTATCCTAGGTTCTTCTAAGTCAAATTAACTCTAGGTCAACTCTGGTCAATAATTTAGTCAAACTAGGTCAAGTGTTGACTTACAGTTGACTTTTGGTCAACTGGTCAACTTTGGTCAAATAGGGTCAATTCTAGTCTAATTATTGAGGATATAAAGTGCACTTCATTATTCGTACGTCGAAACTTACGACACGCAAATCGAGATGAGATGATCAACGGTAAAGTTGATAATCTTATTATGGTGATCCACGTATCCATGTTGTCAATTTCAGCGATGTGAGATCACTGAAATTGACTGAGCTCAGTTTCGTTGTACTAATCCCGAAATACGAACATTATAAGAATTACTTATTAATTAATTATAAAAAGGTTAAACACGGAGAAATTATCAACAAACATTGTCGGACAATAAAATACACATTGCCAACGTGTCCAGAATGGTCAAATTA
The DNA here is from genome assembly GCA_029216955.1 of Iris pallida. Lineage (NCBI taxonomy): Eukaryota > Viridiplantae > Streptophyta > Magnoliopsida > Asparagales > Iridaceae > Iris > Iris pallida. The sequence continues at coordinate 24,250 of JANAVB010040763.1, read as the reverse complement.
GCTAGAATAGCCTGCCTATCGGTCCAATTTGGACACAAGGGCAAAAAGGTAATTTCGGATCAAAACGGTGTCCGTGTCGGAGCCGTTTTGTACCAAAAATGTGCAAGAAAATAATTCTACAAAGATAACAAATTATATGTTCACGAAACCAGAATGACGATACGAACCCAACGGTATCTCCAGAATTGGATTCCGTTGACCCGATCTCAATTTGGCCCGTTGACCAGAACTTGGAATTCCGGTTTGCACGGAAATGTGCCGAAGGCAAAGTTCTTAAAACTCAAACTACATGTCAATGAGTCCAGAATGAAGACGAACTAACGGTATCTCTGGAATTGGATTTCGATGAGCCGATCTCAAAATGACCTGTTGACCCGGATATTGGTATCCGACTTGCACCGAAATACGTGCCGGATCCAATGTCCACCAAAACCTAGCAAATTATATGTCAACGAGTCCAGAATGACGACACAACTCAACGGTATATCCGAATTGGATTTCGATGAGCCGTCGTCAAAAAGTCCCGTTAATCCAGATGTGGGACCCACTTTGCACCGAAAAACGTGCCCGGGCTCACGTTCTCCAAATCTAACAAATTTTATATAAAAACATGCCAGAACGACGCAACGTCTAATGGTGGTGTCAGAAATGAAATTTGGAGTCCCGTTTTCAAAAATAGAATTTTACAAGTTGGAAATTATGAATTCGGACGGCCAACTTTGGCATCGAATTCAACCAATCAAACAAGCTCACAATGAAATGAAACTGGAGAGGTAGTAAGAGGTTATACCAGCTTCGTACAAAAACTGGTAGCACGCCAATCGGAGCTGCTGTGGAGGAGATACAAGCTGACGAAGTTGGCCCCGCGAAACTGTCCAAATTTAATACAATTTACGGTCAACTTGGTTGCCGGTTTTGATGTATCAAACGATAAATTAACGGACGAAAATTGACAGGAGTGAAGGTGGATATACCGAGATTGTGACGGGGCAAAGAAATCGCCGATCCAATGGTCAAATTCTCGGAAAAAATGCGCGAAGTTGCTGCGATGGAGCGCCAAAATGGACTTGATTTCGCGCGCGTCACGGCGGGAATTCGTACGAATGCACGAATCGCCTATGCGTCGCGCCGGAGGGTGAGGTGGCATCCAGGGGTCACCAGTTCGTCCGTCGGGGAGGCCAGCCACGGCATCAGCGGCCGGCGGTGGCGCTCGCACGCGCGTAGCCAGGGCCGCCCGTGCAACTGCCGATCGCGCTCGTGCTTGGCCTGCTGCGGCGTACACTGGTCTGCTGCGCACGCTAGACGTGGTGCTCGGCCGGTCTAGGCATGCCGACGGAGTCGGGGTGGTGGTGGTTCGATTGGTGGTGGCGTTGGCTTGGATGATGGTGGTGCAGTTTGAAGAAGAAGTGGAAGAGGGAAGTAGGAGGAGGAGATGTTGTCATGGCGGTGATGGCCGACGGCCAGGGAGGAGGTGGCCGGCGGCTCCGGTGAGAAGGAGAAGGAGGAGGCCGAGTGAGTGGTGGTCGGGTGCCAAGCTGTTGTTGTGTGTTGGTGTTGGTTGTTGGTGAAAAAAATAGAAGGAGAGAGAGAAGGAGATAATTAATTAAAGAGAGAGAGGAGAGAGAAAAAGTCCTCCATAGAAATTAGGGCCGGCCATGTTGGCTGTGAGGAGTTTGTGTGGGTGTTTGGGAAATGAATGTGATGATTTAATTAGGTTATCCAATGGCTAGGATTGAACATAGGGAAAAATAGGTAATTCCAATGGATTTAAATAAATAGAAATTTCAATAAATAAATAGGTGGATAGGGTATTTAATATTTTTGGCAAAAAATGAGGGTATTACAATGGAGGTAGCACGAAGCTGGGCTGGACTTGGTGGAGTCGGACTGGGTCAAAATTGGACATTACGAAATAAATGAATTAAAATAAGGTTGATGATCGTAGATAAATAAGTAGCACATGGCGATTCCAATAAATGGGACTCAAGTGGCATGCGGATAGTAGGCTCAATGTGGGCCATGTCCATAGTTGGGGCTGACAGTTTTGATCGACAGGGTACCCACAAATCAAGTTGGAAAATAAATGTGACACGTGGGTGAAATAAAATCGGGTCACGTGTCAGGAAATTGTACGAAGCAAATAGAGCGCAAATGGCGTGTCTGAGGGACACGAAGGTCATGGGTGAAGAGCGTCTCGAGTAGATCATGCATGAGAAGTTGGTTTTAAGAAACTGACTGGTCTTGCGCTCATAAATTAAAAGTCACGTAACGTGCTAATATTGATCAAGGAAAAGAGTGGGAGAATTAATTAATAATCAAATGGCCTAATTCGACCCGAAGTTCTGCGAAGCAAAAAGAGCACAAGGGAACAAGTTTGAGTGTGACACTATATACCATCATGAAGGTAATCCTGTCCACTCCAAAACTCGTGAAAGATTTCCAGAGTTGAACATCCCTGACACTACAAATATCAAAGGCATGAAAAAGCACACTTAAGGAAAAAAATAACAGAATAATTATTTATCAAACCAATCGATCAGAAAATAAAATAAAATGAAAAAAAACCCGGAATTCAGGGTGCTCACAGCAGCCTTCAAGAAGCTGTTCAAAGAGAAGTTTTTCTCTGACACAGCTCTTGCCACCCTGGAGCGCAGTTTGAGTGCTTAGTTCAGGGCAGTCAGACTGTCGAGGAGTACGCTGGAAAGTTATACCGTCTGGGCAGATTTTGAGGGGCTCAGTAAGACAGCGAAGGCCCGGAGGTTTTGGAAGGGGTTAGTCAAGGTCAAGTCCTTGACCAAGAGTGACCGGAGTGCCACTTTTGAGAAGATTCTGGTGGGTGCCCTAGCAGCAGAGGATGATCTTGAGCTGAGGCTCAAGACGGGACGAGACGCTCAGGGAGCTAGTGGCAGCGGAGGACCGGCCAGAGGTCGCACTTTCAGCATCAACATCAGCAGAGGAAGTTCCAGGGTCAGGGCCGTGTACCTTTCCAGCAGTACAGCAGCAATCGAAAGTTTAGCCGCAGGTACTCAGACAGCAGCCCGTTAGTTTGTTTCTACAAGAAGCCCGGCATGTGTGGAATAACTGCAGGAAGAGGCTCGGGAGGTGCCTACTTTGTGGTTCGGTGGAGCACCAGCTGAGAGAGTTTCTATGTCTTCAGGACGAGTAGCTCAGGGAGCGGGGGCCAGAGCGCCAGCAGTGCAGCATAAGGGACCCTTGCAGACTCAGCAGTAAAGGTTCGCTCAGCATCAGCAGCAGGCCAGGAAGGTCAGCAGGGGCGAGCTTGCGCCATGGCAGCTAAGGACACAGAGGCTACAGGGAGCTGATCGAAGGTTCTATTCTTCTCGACACCATTCCAGCTTTTGCATTGTTCGATTCGGGGGCTTTCCACAGATTTGTGTCTGTATCTTTTACCATTAGACACCACCTTTGTATCCAAATTGTTGCCTAGGACTTACAAGATCATGATCGGGAGTGGTATTATCCTCGTTAGTGATATTTGCAAGGTCGAAGAGTTGATTTGGGAGGTCGAGAGTTGGATGTGAGTCTGCTCGTGATGCCATTGCCAAACGATATCGTACTCAGTATGGATTGGTTGAGCAGGTACCATGCCAGCATAGATTGCCAGGGGTAGAGTTCTTTTCAGAGCATCCAGAAGCCAGAGTTCGAGTTCACCCGATGGCAGGTGGAGCAGAGCAGCGAAGTTTTCTGTGGAGTATCAGTTGAGGAGCCGACAGTGCCACACCCTTTGATAGCGAGTTCATGGATGTCTTTCCGAAGGATTTGCCAGGACCACCACCGGATAGAGACGTAGAGTTTCTCAATGACTTAGTGCCCGGCACAGAACGATATCTTAGCACGTCTGTAGGATGAACACAGCAAGCTGGTAGAGTTGAAGAAGCAGTGTGAGCTGCAGGACAATGGCTTCATCCGATCGAGCTCTTCACCATGGGGTGCACCGGTACTTTTGTACGGAAGAAGGATAGGTCGGTCAGGATGTGTATCGACTATAGGACACTCAACACCTCACGATCAAGAACAAGTACCCGTTGTCGATGATCGACGATCTCTTCGATCAGCTGAGTAGGGCGAGGGTATTTTCTAAGATTCATCTGAGGTCAGGTTACCATCAGGTGAAGGTGAAAAAGGAGGATATTTCGAAGACCGTATTCAGGACGCGGTATGGCCAGTTTGAGTTCATGGTGATGCCGTTTGGGTTGACTAATGCTATGTCGGTATTCATGAACCTGATGAACAAGTTATTCCACCAATACTTGGTCAAGTTCATGGTGGTGTTCATCGGTGATATCCTAGTGTACTCGAAGACTGAGGAGAAGCATGAGGACACTTGAGAATGTTCTTAGACTCTCAGGAGGAGGAGCTTTATGGCAAGCTCTCGAAGTGTGAGTTCTTTCTAGACATAGTTGACTTCTTGGGTCCTGTGGTGATTAGAGATAGGATCTCAGTTAACCCGAAAAAGATCACGGCAGTTGAGGCTTGGACAGCACCGAGTTTAGTAGCAGAGATCAGGAGCTTCTTGGGATTGGCAGGCTATTTAGAGTTTCGTACAGGATTTCTCTCGGATTACAGAGCCATTGACTTGGCTGACACGAAAGGATGCAGAGTTTGTCTGGTCAGAGTAGTGTCAGTCGCTTTTGATGAGTTGAAAAGCGGCAACGACTGGTCCGATTCTGACATTGCCATCAGGATCAGGAGGGTTCACTATCCACAGTGATGCCTCAGGGAAGGGTTTGGTTGTATCTTCCAGCAGCATGGGAAGGTGATTACCTATGCTTCCAGTCATTACATCCCCTTGAGAAGAACTATCCTACCTACGACTTGGAGTTGGTAGTAGTTATATTTGCTTTGAAGTTGTGAAATAGTACTTATACGAAGAGCGGATGGAGATCTTTACAGATCATAAGAGCATGAAGTATATATTTACACAGAAGGTGCTCAATATAGCAGCGCAGTGGTTGGATTGATGAAAGACTTCGATATTTTACTGCAGTATCACCCAGGGAAGGCCAACATGGTTGCCGATGCCTTGAGTAGTATCCGACACCCATGTGTTTGACTATGGATCGTCACTTGCTAGCAATTTGGAGAGCCTGGAGATCGAGGTAGTTGTGCCAGAACTTCAGATGCAGATGTGGACCTTCAGATGAAGTGGGAGCATATCACGATAGATTTTGTTTTTGGATTACCGTGTACACCAGGAGAAAAAGACGCGATTTGGGTCATCGTAGACAGGTTGACCAAATTGGCCCATTTTTTGCCATTTAAAGTGGGTACGTCTACTGAGAGGCTAGCAGAGATGTATATGCGGCAGATTGTCAGGATTCATGGAGTTCGGTGAGCATTGTCTCGGATCGGGATAGTCGCTTTACTTCCATTTCTGGCGGAGTCTGCAGACTAGTTTGGGCACTCAGCTCAAGTTTATACTGCATACCACCCTCAGACGGACGGCAGTCAGAGAGGACTATTCAGACACTCGAGGACATGCTGCGAACTTGTGTTTTAGATTTCGGAGGATACTGGAAGGATCACCTGGACTTAGTGGAGTTTGCATACAACAACAGTTTTTAGGCCAGCATTGAGATGTCACTATTGGAGGTACTGTACGGGCACAGATATCGTACACCCTTGTCTTGGGATGATGTTGGAGAGCGAGCTTTAGGGACCTGAGATGGTTGTAGGTGCCGCCGATAAGATAAAGCTCATCAGAGACCAGATTCGCGTGGCACATGACAGACATCGGCACTGGGTCGATAGTCACCACAGACCTTGGAGTTTGAGGTACAGTTTAGAGATAGGATTAGAATTATGAGTTGTTTTGTTTGTGATTTTGTTTGATCATATTGATATATTAGTAATTGAGACCTTGTTTGTGATTAGGTTGGAGATCTGGTTTTCTTGAGGATATCTCCGACACGTGGTACGATATTTTGGTGGAGGTGGGAAGCTTAGCCCGCTTCATCGAAACTTTCGTGATCAGCGGAGAGTCGGTGACGTGGCTTATAGGCTAGACTTGCCACCTGCACTAGTGGGAGTCCATAACGTATTCCATGTGTCACAGTTGAGACAGTATGTGGCAGATCCTAGCCATGTACTAGATCACTTCGAGATTGAGGTGGGACCTACTCTTAGTTATCTAGAGCAGCCTGTGGAGATTCTGATCGACGAGAGATGGTTCACGTCGCATGGAGGCATCATTCTCCAGGAGAGCTACCTATGAGCTATGAGCGGAGGATGAGATGCGCAAGCGAAACTCGTATCTTTTTGGACCGTGAGGTATAATTGTCTACTTCTCATCAGTTCAGTTTTGCCTTTTCAATTTCGATGACGAAATTCTTTTAAGGAGGGTGGATTTGTCACTACCACATTTTAGTCTTGAAGGTATTTGGTCATTTTGATTTTTGTGAATTATTTTATTAATTTTTGCATTGGTGTTGTGATTTTTGACTTTTGTTTGTTGTGACTTTAGAGACTAGCCTAGAGTTTGACTTTGACTTTAGTCACTTAGTTAGCATGGTATGGGACCCAAATGTGACTTAATTAGTCTTGGTTGACTTGAGTGTGGCTAGGGTTCATGACAGGATTGGAAGAATTAGGTATTTTGGTCTTATAGCTAAGGGGTGTGCTAGCTAGCTTATGAACTTAGGATGAAGCCCATTTACATGAAACCCTAACCCTAATCCCCTACATGGCCGGCCACCACAGCCCATTTCTAACCTAATTTCAGCCTGTATAATGTCTCCTCACAATACTTGCCTCTTTTAGAAACTTCCTTTAGGAAACCCTAATTTCTTTCCTCTTCATCATTTCTCACCAAATTGATCCCAATCTTTTGCATTGGAATCCAAATCTGGAGTAGAAAGAGAAGGAGAAGGAGGCTAGCTTGCAATGAGGAGAGTCATTGGGACATAGCTTGAGGAATGATACTTTACTATTTGGGACTTTTTCTTGGAGATTGGATCCCTATAGGTAATCCTACAAATCATCCTAAATTCCTGATTTTATTCCATAGATGCATCCATCTAGGTGTCCCCTAGCTGTAGGAGAAGTTTGGTGGAAATTCGTGTTGATTTGGTGTCCGATCGGACATGTATCTATGTGTAAGAGTAGGTGTTTGATGAAATGCCCAAGAGAGGTATTATTTCTGTTTTTCCAAAACTATTTAAACAAATTTGTAGATCTATATGTATACTTTGATTTTTGTGAAGGATTGTATGTGTTTTCGTGTCTGTGTCGTGCACGAGCGATTGGACACGCTCGCACGTGAGCCGTGTCCATGCCCTGCTGCTCGGGATCTCTGTAGGACACGATAAAGCACTTGGGGATATGACACTTAGTCTGCGGCTAGGGCTAGTGACTGATACAACACCCCTAAAGTGTCAGGTCGTATCGTGTCGAGTCGAACACGTACTAGCCACTGCATTGAATCACACACGCACACACACACGCAAAAACCCTCAACTGATACGTGCACTGTGTCACGCCTACACGTGTCGTAGTATTGTGTCAGGCTACTAGACACGTAGCACTACACCCCCTCTACCCTCTGACATGAGCACGAGGGCTGAGATGTCGTGTATCGTGTCCACAATGACACAAACCTACTGCATGGTGATTTGATACACTGTGTGCACTCTGTGTTTGTAATTGATTGGACACGTTCGTGTCACTTGGTAGGACACGAACACCCCGTGACATGTATGCACATGTGTGACACCTGTGCACACATGATTTAGTATTTATTTGAATTTTAATTCGAATATGGGTTTTTTCTGTTGGACTGAAATATGATCGGGTAAATATCTGAAACTTAGGTTTATGTGATTCAAATGTATGATTCAATGTTAATGTCATATGTTATCATGACTGGTAGATATTGATTCATGTTTAGGTTGTATGTTTGGTTTTCATTTTTCTATTTGGTTGATTTTTGAAGGACTGATATTCATTGAATGCTTGAAAATTGAATAAGGATAATGGCATGGGGTTATATCTATATAAATGTGTGTTGTTTGAATGAGATAACATGATAACACTTTCCTGAGACACCCTATCACTGCTGTACACAATCTGAGAACACACACCATGTCACCCTCACTATCACTTTCATCTACACACACACAGTTGACACACACACAACACATATTCACTGCTTGACTGAAACCTGAGAACACACACATACACTATTTGACTGAAATCTGAGAACACACACACATCTTACTGCTATTGACTGAAACCTGACACACACACAACCTGTCACATTGTGCACTGATACACACACACAGTTGACACTCATACACACATGTCACTCACTGTACACACACACTTGTTACATAAACCTAAACCCCCATTTACACTATACACCATCTCACCTCTAATATACATATGTATATATATATATATATATATATAATATATATATATATATATATATATATATAGATATATATATATATATATATATATATTATATATATATGTTGATATAATGTATGTATGTAGGTAAGTTGGTTGTATATATATATATATATATATATATATATATATATATATATATATATATATATATATATATGGGATTCCATGTGAAATCATGTACAATAACATAACTTATTTGGATCCTTGTGCATTGATTGGGGTACGGGAGAGTATAAATGGTCATGTGAATAATTCCAAAGTAGTGTAATCATGTGCAAACTCTTAGAATAATCATGTTCAAATTCAAGCCATTCACATGTCTATCTTGTAATCTATATCATAGCCACAGTTAGCTCTTTACTTATAGTAGATATTTCTTATAGTCATCTGTTTTACTTTATATATTCTCAAGTGTTTCATGTATCTTACCCATAGCATATTTACATATCCTGTCATATATGAACTTAGTGAGATGTATTGTGCTCGTTTCTATCCTGACTGGACCTGTTGAAATATTATAGATGACATTGAGGAGTTCTGTCCTATATACTATGGAGCAGGCTTAGATGAAACCTGTGAGCTGGACTCCCAGGAGGACCCAACCCTTGCAGAGGATATTACCCCAGTAGTCTAGGCTAGTTAGCTAGACTAGTTATCTTACTTATTGTCTTGTCTTATTTTGTATACATTACTTATTTGGGGATTTTGTTATTCTTGATGTTGTGGAGATGCTATCTTAGACTCTTAAACTTCTTCTTTTATTGTGTTTTATTTGGCGACTTCATATCTATCTATCTTATCGTACTTTCTATCTTAGCTATGATTGAGCTGTACATTCTATATTGTCCTCCATTCGGAGCGTATAATTGTACATGTACCTTATAATTGTCAGATGTATGTGACCTAGGACAGCGTTCTACCGCCGATACTGCGGCGTAGGCTGGACGTACGTACTTCTCGTGCCCCTACACTGGGTGCGGGTCGTGACAGAACCAAATTTTCGATCGACAATTATGGAAAATTTGGCAAAATATCATCTGTATTTCTGAACCGGAGCTCCCTGCGAGATGGGACTATATCCACTCGGCACAACCCGCCGCAGAATCGCCAACCGAGATACTAAGTCTCGACCTCCAGCAGCGCTACGATGTGTACTGGACACAAAACCATAGTCGAGAATACTGTCCCGACCTCGAGCAGCACTACGATGCGTACTTGGTACCAAATCACCACATACAACAAGAATCACCATAAAGGATTCATCACAACACAAGTCCACAGTCTTATCCAATCCACAAACATAGTCACAAAAATAGTTGGCCTAAGCCGTTACCCGACCGCGAGTCGGACATGGGGCATATGGGGAGAATCCGTAGATGTGAGTCGTGCTCGTTTCCTCGGAGGTGTGGACGACCAGTCCGATTTGTCCGATACGACATGACCCAATATCGAAAAAAATATCCAAAGTTCTAATCATGGCAGTTCTACTACTATGCTACACCACTCACAGTTATACATTTTCAATTATAATTATAAATTAATTAAATGCAAAAAAATTTTGGGGAGGACAAGAGTCGTCGATGAGAAATAGATGCTTGCCTAGAGGGCTCGGTTAGGTAAGCAATTCTTCGTCAATCTGGATCCAAGCTTGCACGTCCATTGGGTTCCTAAAAACACAAAAACAATCATTAGTATCAAATAATAAAATAATAACATAAATTACAGGAGATGAAAGAAGGTTATACCATGTAGGTCCCACAAGTAATGCGGGGCCTGTCACGAAAACAGAGGCATATGCATCGATACGGACATAAAAGTCGAGACATGCACATAAATTGAAATAGCGCACAAGATTCGAAATGACAAGAATATCGAAACGGACTGGAAACAGAACGTGCACGTAGATCGAGGGATTATGATTATTAGGATGGCGTACGAATCAATATGACACAGAAATCAATGTGTACACGTAGATCGAAATGGTATGAGACTCATGTAAGCACACACAAATCCATACACACACAAATTGGTGCATGCACGCAAGTCAATGTGATACAGATTCTAAGGTAGCACGCAAATCAATGTTGCACACAAATTGGTATGTGCATACAAATTAATGCAGGACAGATAACGAGGTAGGCACATAGGCCGAGGCACGAAAATCGAGACGGTGTGTAAACCGAGATGGCACGGTTCCCAAATAGTGCGGGGCTCGAGGATCCTGCTGTCCAAGGCGGCACATGGGTCGGAGTTGCACGACAAACAAGACGGCATATATACCGAGGTGTACGCGTCCCAAGAGGCTCGCACTCCAAGGTAGCAAACATACCTAGGATGTGCGTAAACCCAGGAGACACACAGACCGAGCAGCACGGGGCTCGAGGGTGTTCCGCTGCTCGAGGTAGCACTGCTGTAATGCCCCAGAACCGGAATACTGGAGAGCGGGGCGTACATAGCCAGCTACGTATATTGAAGTGCAACCCACCTCGCTATACGATCACGACTGTCTAGATATATGAGGGTTTAAATATAATCTATCATTCTCCTATGGTCAATAACAAGCCTAAATGTCTCAATCTCAAGCACGCAAGTAAAGTTACAAGATGCAAGATTACTAAATATACAATAGTAAGGCATCCCATACATTACATATTCGGATGATCATGAAGCTAGTCGTAAAATGTCAAGACTAGCAAGAGTTTAGTCTTACATGATCAACCCTAGGATTTGTCAATCATGTTACAGCCCGTAGGCAGACAGTAAATAAGGTACAATACGAGCTAACACATGCTCGTCGGCTAAACGCCTTAAAATAAATTTTATATTAAATGGGAGAACAAAAGAAACTCACTCGTTGCCAGGATTACGCTTGGTGGTCACCATCTGGCTGGAAGACAGGTAGATCCTCTGGAGCTGCTCCGATATCGGGCCATACAAAACCAGCTGGATCAGACCCCAAAAAGAGCAAGTGCCACAAAGGAGGCTTCACTTAGGAACTAAAACCAGCAATTCACAATTGAATATTAAGATAATAAATAAAGAACAGATAATAATAAAGATAACAACAGTAAACTGAGTACGAGGAGACCATTCAAGTAGCCAGGTCACTACCCTTAAACCAAACAAGGACCGGGGTTGTAATCCTTCACCTGAATAGAAACCCGTCTCAACTACTTGTTGGTAAAGGTAATAGACAATAAACGAAGAGAGGACACAGAACTGCTCGGGAGCCCGGTTACAACCCTTAAAGCAAACAAGGACCGGGTTGTAACCCTTCGCCTGAATAGAACTGACCCCTGATCTTTATTGTTAAGGCCAGTATAAATAATCATGCTATTAAAGTAAGGTAAAACATGACAAGCATAGCATGGGGAGCAATAAGACGATAAACGAAGAGAGAACACAGAACTGCTCCGGGAGCCAGGTTACAACCCTTAAACTAAACAATGACCAGGGTTGTAACCCTTTGTCTGAACAGAACTGGTCCCTTGATCGTATTATTAAAGCAAGCATAAATAATCATGCCTTGCCATAATCTTGTACAGGATCAGGATAAGGCTAAGCTGGGCTAGACTCCATCTAATCAATCACGGCCAAGCAAATTGTACGGCTTGATACTTTAACTAAATAAGGTTATCACAGGCCTAGTTACTAGCAAATGCAATGAGATTGTCCCAACAGCCATAAGCCCTGCTGACCATCCAGGTTATCCAGGTCGAATGTCTGTTTATGAAGGGTGCACCACATGTCTGTGTGCTGGAAATGTGCCCTACTCGTCGGTAGCTACAAGTCCACTGTGCGCCCAGATAACGGGATTGCCTGTAGTTGGAAATCTCTTCATGACTACTGTATTATTCTAGTTTATTAGCCTTAATCAATTACAGTAGGTATCCCTGACCGTGGTACTTAGGGATCCCTATCCTAGACATGATGCACGACATTACTGGTTTATTTGTACAAACACAATCACCCACAGTGTCCAGGTCATTCATACTTATCATGTCGGGCTAGCAGTCGTAACAGCATATCATGATATATCATGTCAGGTTTACTCGTCAAAAGTACGCCACGACGGGCCACTATTGTATTCATGGAATCATATCATAAGCTACATGACATAAGCATAAATGTGACATTTCAATTTAATAATAATAATAATAATATAATAAATAAAAGAGGGCAAAATGGGAAGAAGCCATGCAGCTAAGAGATATATGCTCATGCAGCTGCGGGGGGCAGTGCCATGCTGCTTGGAAGAAGGGAGTGCATGCGGCTGGAAGTGAAGCGGGGCTCATGCGCAGCGGAGGACACAGGCGTATGCGGCTGAATAAATAAGTTCATGTGGCTAAGAGTAGCATCGGCCTTATGCGGCTACAGATAATTGAGTTCATGCGACTGGATTGTGCCGAGACTTCAGGCAGCAGCGAGATGGCAAACCTTATGCGGCTGAAAAGATAGGAGTCTCATGCGACTGAGTAAGGAACGGGTCTTATGAGTCCAAGAAGGACAAGTCACATGTGGCTCGGGATGGAAGGGCTTATGCGGCTAGAGTATGCAAGCTTATGCGGCTAAGTCAAGTCAAGGTCTTATGCGGCTGCAGGGAAGTGAGTATATGCGGCTAAATAAAATCAGGGCTCATGCGGCAGCAAAAATGGAAGGGCTTATGCGGCAACGGACTGTTGAGTTCATGCGGCTAATTGTCATGCGATGGAAAGCTTGCCGCATGAAGTTCCATGCGGTCAAGTATTGCCATACGGCCAAAAGTTTATGCGGCTCGGCTATGCAAACCATGCGGCTCAGCACTGTTCTTCTTCTCCACTTGTCCGAGAAAAAGAACCATGGAGTCCAGGGATTCAAGGCTCATAAATCCTTCATCCAAGGTCAGAATCCAGACTTCCATAGATCAAAATGGGACACAATCGAATTCTCTACAACATGGAACCATCAAACTTGAAAATAACAATGTTAAGAAGATCAAAACCCAAAAAATTCGAAAATACAATAAACTTAGATCTACGCAAATTGAACCATGGAAATTAGAAATGCTAAGTACTAAAGGTGTTAGAATCTCGTGAAGAAGAGAATGGAACTATAAAAACTGAGTTCCTCCATGAAGCAAGCTGCACTTGCCTAAGATCTTTTCCTGGTAGGTAAAGAAGTAATAGTGGAGAAGAAGAAGTAATGGAGAGAATTAATAAAGAGAGAGGGAGAGTTGGGCGGCTATAAATAAAAAGGAGTGGGGGTAGGTGGGGTTTTCTTTTGGTTCACGATGAACCCAAAAGCAGCCCAAACCGAGCCAAGCCGAACCATGCAAAAATACCCAACTAAATCATGCAATGAGATATGCAATATACGTACACGTATACCAAAATACGTAATACGAACCATTGTTATTACAACTCTACCTACCTTAAAAGAATTCCATCCTCAAAATTTAATTAAGATGATAGGGAAGCAAGGACAAGCTATACCAATCAGTCTATCATGCAGTCATTCATTCAAGCAAGGAATCGAGAGCATAAGGCATAAGAAGGACATTATACCTTATGAGTCAAACAGGTCGGAATTTCGTGATCGGATATCATCCTCATGCTCCCATGTTGACTCACCCAAAGAGTTGATGACCCCAAGCAACTCAGACTAACTTGATAGTCTTGTTCTTGAGTACCTTCTTTCTCCGGTCCAATATAGACATGGGCCTCTCCTCATACGAAAGGTTGGTACCAATAACCAATTCCGAATGATCCAGGATGTGGCTCGGGTCCGGGATATAACGTCATAGCTGGGATACATGGAATACGTCATGTACCTCACATAGCGACGACGGAAGAGCGAGACGATAGGACACATCTTCTACTCGCTCCAGAATATCGAACGGTCCTATATACCTAGGACTAAGCTTTCTCCGCACGCCGAAACGAATGACGCCACGGTTAGGCAGAATCCTCAGGAATACATGGTCGCCGACAAAAAACTCAAGAGGGCGCCGATGAGAATCGGCCCAATGACGCAGGCGATCTTGGGCAACTCGAAGACGATCTCTGACTCTCCTGACCACTTCAACTGTCTGAGCAATCATTTCTGGACCGAGCATCTGCCTTTCTCCAACATCATCCCAGGCTAGCGGGGATCTGCACTTCCTACCATACAGTGCCTCGAATGGTGCCATCTGGATACTGACCTAGAAACTGTTGTTGTACGAGGACTCCACCAGGTGTAGGTGATCTTCCCACGAACCACCGAAGTCGAGTGTACAAGATCTCAACATATCCTCAAGGGTCTGGATCGTACGTTCTGACTAACCATCCATCTGCAGATGATAAGCTGAGCTAAACTGGACGTGAGTTCCCAAACTCTCTTGCAAGCTACGCCAAAAGTGTGACATAAATCTTGAATCTCTATCCAAGGTGATACTGACTGGTACACCGTGCAACCTAACTATCTGTCTGAGGTACATCTCCGCTAGTTGAGCCGTAGACTGACCAACTCTGAACGAAAAAAGTGAGCCACCTTTGTGAGCCTATCAACTATCACCCAGATAACATCTCTACCAGCTGGGGATCTAGGCAATCTAGTCACGAAATCCATGGTTTTATGCTCCCACTTCCATTCTGGAATTGGTAAGGGCTGAAAAAGTCCAGCCGGCCTCTAATGTTCAGCTTTAACTTGTTGGCAAACCAAACACCGAGAGACAAACCGGGCTATCTACCTCTTTATGCTATTCCACCAAAAGTGCTGACGGATATCACGGTACTGTAGAAGCATGAAAAATAATAAAGAAAGGCCTATACGGCTCCGACAGAGAGATCCCCATGCGGCTCAGGATCCCCAGGGTCAGGAGTCTATGCGGCTCAAGGGTCCATGCGGCTTAGATAGTTCAATGTGGCCCAGAAAGAAGCCACGTGGCCTTCAACGGTTCTTCTCGACATTCGACTGCATTTAATGCCCTGACGGCTGCTCTGACAAAAGACAGCTACGACAGCTCTGACATAAAGATGTAATAATGACTGACATGATGGCGTGTCCCTAGGAAAGAGGAGAAAATTTCCTTACAGCTGGCAAAATCCAACAAGTCTCGAGGCTACTCTATGCGACTGCTGCAGTTATGCGGCCGCTCACTTCATGCGGCTGCCTATCTCCATGCGGCTGCCTATCCCTATGCGGCTGCCCATCCCCATACGGCTGCCCATCCCCATGCGGCTGCCCATCCTCATGCGGCTATATGCTTCACACGGCTGAGAGGACCACCTATAGACGGCTCTACCAGGATGGTCCAGTTGAGACACGTGGCGCTCTTCGCAACAATTGAGACACGTGGCAGTCTTATCTTCCCTAGAATTATGGGTGCTAACAAATCCTAACAAAAGCAGATTTGTTGCAAGCATCATAATTACCCAGATCAAATCAAATCAAGCAAATGGGACACGTGGCAGGCTATCACAAAATCATAAATATTCATGGCAATCAATATTTATTACCCACAAAAATTTGATGCAATTCGCATTAATTACCTAGATTTGCTACAATCAGAATTAATGGCCCAGATTAATTGATCCTTAACCGCCGACTTCTCAAGAGGGCAATCATTTGCAAACCCTAATGATCATACCCCCACTTCTATAAATAGCAAGATGCCATTCCCTTGTAAATGACGACTGGAGAATTTACGAGAGCAGCGGAGAAAAAGAGAGAGAGCACTACAGAGACATCCAGAGGTCTAGCAACCAAAGGTGCAAGGGAGTCTCCCCATACGTCCAAGAGCATTTCTTCACCAGAGCCAAGGCTACATCCGATCGTCCAAGGAGTAATGCAGAGCTGCCGTCGCTTTTTCGAGCCTCCATCGTCACCCCCAGAAAAACTAAATAATTGTACTTAGATTGCTGTACCTAGGTTTTCGTTCCTAGGCTTTCTTTGTATGAGCGATTTTGTATTGTGAAGTAAAAGTCCAGTCCTGCGATATAATTGTTCTATTCTTTTATAATCAATGGCAAACACGATGGCGACTCTACTGGGGACAAACTTCTCCACAGCTGAGAAGTTAGTGACGCAATCGGATTGCAGCCAAACTTGGCTCCACACAACAGAAGATGGTCGTCCGCTGTAGCTCCCCTTCCCAAAAATTTTTTGAAATATTTTTTATTATTTATTTTATTTAAATGGGGATTTTAGATTTTTTATATAAATAATTAATTAGTTAATTATTATAGTAGATAATTTTAATCATGATTAACTTTGGAGTACAAGGTGACTAGGAACCATGGCACGGATAGTGCAGTAGTAGCGTGCTTTGACCAGTGTATTAGCCCTGGTAGGGAAGACCCAGCCATAGTTGTGCTCTAACTAGAAAAACTAAGCTAAGTTGCGACTTAACCTCTAAAGACGTTTTAAATTATATATTAATTAAGATTATGATTTTAGGAGACCGGTTGTGCCAATTTAGTCCAAACTGGACCCGAACCAAATCCTAGCCTATGTAGGCATGCATTGAACCCGGGATGGCCATGTAGACATTTTATGTGAGTACAAATATTTTCTTATTTATTTTTAGGACTTGGCAAATACTTTCTAAATATATAAAAGTTTATTAAATGTTGTTTTAGAATAATTGTACGAATTTCTGAAAGTCAAATAAATGGTGTTTGATGAGTTCACCGAATTATAATATTGATTTAATTTCATTTTTATTAGGATTATTATTATTTTTTTATTATTATGGTAATTAAATATATAAATTATTTATTATTATTAGTTATTATTATTTAATTCTTTATCAAAGGTATATATGTGTATATTATATGCGGTGTATGTGAATGTATATATAAATAAATATTTTTTATTTTTTTAAAATAAAAAAAAATATTTATATATACATTCACATACACCGCATATAATATAATATAGATGTGAATAGATAAATGTATATGTATATATGTATATAGGCATTTACATAAATATATATATAGATATACCAAAAACTTTAATAAAAAGAAAAAGAAAAGGCAATTGAACGAAACTACTGAGCCCAGGCCATCCAGGCCATAACCAGCAGCCCAGGCCGAGCATTGAACTTTCCCAGAGGGCCAGCCCAAAATCAGGCCGGTTAAATCCCATCCCATTCAACCCAAGAAAACCAGACAGCCCAGCCCGGAGCTGGCCCAGCCCACACCGAGCCCAGTTCACCGCCATATATATATGAGAGATGAGAAATCGAGAGATCGAAACAGAGAGGAGAGATCACGAGAAAACGCAAACCCTAATCCAACTCCAACCCACGCGCACCTCTCCTGCGCGCGTCGCCACACATCGTCGACGGCAGGCCGAGCACGGCCAGAGAGGCGCGCGTACGGCGACAGAAACGGAAATGACAGCAGCGGCGAAGGTTGTGAGCACGACTTCGTCGAGACGTTTCGTCGAACACGGTGAACCATTTTTCGAACCGTTTGATCTGGTACGACCACAACCCTACCCTTTATAACCTCCTTCAAAAATATTTATTTGGTTTGTGGTATACGCGTCGTGAATCAAAACCAAACTTGACGAAAAACCTGTTCGAGATTGAACAGTTGGATAGTTACAGTCCCCACGTTGGAAGACAGATTTCTGTCGAATCAACGATTGACCTAAAAAACCAATTGAACTAGATTAAAGACAACCTATAGGGTTTTATAACCCTTTTCGTAGATTTTGATTTCATCGACCGTGCGTCGAGAAATCAGATTTCCAAAACAAAGAAAAACCTGTTTTCAAAATAATAAAATTGTCCGATACGACGTGTGTCCCGTCAATCCGGGCGACGTGGTCACGAACCGAAAGCATCTAAAGGTGCATAACGGCTTCGTGGTCGTGTGGGCTTTGACGGAATTCAAATTGGTCGCGTGTGCGCTACAAATTTGATGCGTATCCGTCGAAATTCACCGTATCGACCTCTGTGCAAGTTTTCCAATTACTTCGTGCACGTTCGTCATATCAAGACAAAACTTGTGCCTACAGGACCGTATTATTTTTTGGTCCTGTATGCCAAGTTTGGTCTGATTCTGAGACAGTTGATAAAATCGTCGTTTTATGGGCCCCGCGGTCCGACTCAACGGGTGATTTTGTGCATGGCCCGCCAGAATCCAACTTTGGACATACGGTTGGGTTCGTATCGAAAAACCGGATCCGTAAACATGTAGTTTGACAATTTTAGAGACCATTGACCCTGGCACGCTTTTCGGTACAAAGCGGGTCCAACGGCGGATATCGTTTTTGCCCGAAATTATCGTTTTGTCCTTGTGTCCAGAATTGGAATTAAGGAACGGCAATCCTAGCTAATTTGAATATTCTGAGAATGTTGGCAATATTTGTTTCAGATTTTGAAGACAGTTGTGAGGACTTGGACTTCATGGCTTGGCAGTTGACTGTATTTTTGTTGGATCTGCGTGCAAACCTCCAGGCAATATACCTTGCCTTCCTCTATAGTTTATTTATATGCATATTTATATTATTATACAGTTTATTTAGTTGATTATTTATATGTGATTTGTATATCATGCCTGCTAGTTTATATATAGCCTTGTTTATAATTAGCTTTATAGTTCATATTGGATTAGTTTTCTCGTGTATCGTGATTGGGTCGTGTCGTGTCATCTCTTGTACTTGGACTGAGTCGCATCGTGTTATAGGATGAATAAGTCATATCGGAACTGCTGTACCTTGAAATTCTTGAAGCTAACCTGCGAGTCCATATTAGGGACGAGGGTTAGTAGTTAAGCTAACTTGCGAGGCCACACTAGGGGCGAGAGTTAGTAAGCTAATCTGCAAGTCCATATTAGGGACGAGGGTTAGTAGTTAAGCTAACTTGCGAGCCCACACTAGGGGCGAGAGTTAGCAAGCTAATCTGCGAGTTCACACCAGGGACGAGGGTTAGTAGTATATGGTTCACACATGCGAGTCCACACTAGGGACGAGGGTGATGCTAGCCTGCGAGTCCACACCAGGGACGAGGGTTAGTAGTATATGGTTCACACCTCTACACTAGGGGAGGGTGATGCTAGCTTGCGAGTCCACACTAGGGGCGAGGGCTAGTAGTTGTTCAAACCTGCGAGTCCACACTAGGGGCGAGGGTTTGAGTATTCGATTGGTTGTCCATTGACTTCGTGATATCGTGTTCTCTTATTTTCTCCAGCAGTTTGTTTAGGCGTAGTGGTTCTTCCAGTCGTGTATAGTCGTGTTTTTCGTGCTGATTAGTCTTTTTCTATTATTTCCTGTATTTTCTTTATTGCATGATAGACTGCTAGATAGGCATGTTTTTATGTATATTGCTATGTCCCCTGAGGACCTGATGATCTCTTCAGGTTAGTTATTGCGTGGAGTTAGTAGCAGCTCTGGATGGCAGACATGATGATACGCTTGTGGGATTCAGGTATCATTATTGTATTTATTATCCTCTCGTGGTTTCTTTATTATCATGAGATATCCTATTTTTGATTCAGTTTAGACTCTTGTTATTTTCTTTAGTCTTATCGGATATGCATGCTAGTGGGCTGCAGACCACGACACATACTTGTTCATTCTTGTTTATATGACTCATGTGGATTGAGATATAGTTTAGACTAGATATGATACCATGATCATGACAGCTTATACGTACTTGAGTTGGGCTGGAGTCCGCTCGATGCGTAGCTGGGCTTGGACACGCTTCGTATCCGATAAATGGGTGCGGGTCGTGACATCCGCTTCGACCAACATGCATTTGAAGAAATGCTCTCCGACGGGAGCGCTGGCCCGATCCAGAAGCGAACCCGCACAAAGAAGGCTCGCAGGGAGTGGAGGCCAAAATCATTTGCTCCTCTCCAAGCTCTGGACGGAGTACTCTCTGCTGCCAAAGACGGCGAAGGCAACTCTCATGCGGCCCCACTTCAAGCCGTAGAAGACTCTGCTGTCCCCAAGTCCGGCAGAGGAAAGCACTGCGATGCTGGACTTGCAGGGACAAAGAGTGATTCTATGTGCTCCAGGAAGAAGCCGAACAAAGGCACTAGCCGCAGGCTGAACATTCATGCGGCCAAACTTGCCAGCCGCATGTATGATGTCCATGCGGCCGAAACTGTCAGCCAGATGCAGAATACCCATACGGCCAAGATTTCCAGCCGCATAAAGAATACTTATGGGGCCGAGACTTCTAGCCGCATGAAGAAAGCCCATGCGGCCACGATTTCCAGCCGCATGAAGACTGTTGATTCCAGTCGCATGTTGTCTTCTCCATGCGGCTCAGGATCAGTCTTCGATCGCCTCTCCTATGGTCCTGATCTCTCATGCTCCCGAGAAAATATGTCTGACTCTCTGCAACACCACTTAGACTCTTCCTACTATGTGCCCTCACGTACTAGAGTGAAGAAGTCTAGGGCAGCGCGAGCTTGGCGAGCTCAGTCTGCTGTCCCGACCTCTGACCATCCGAGCGCTCCACATACTGTTATGCGAACCTCTGATGGAAAGTTGTACAGAACCATTCGAGTCCAGCCCCCGGCGACAAACGGACAAAGTGGTTCCAAAAAGTCTTCCAAAACCCAGGAAGCAAACATGGTCGTTCCAGACCCATCTGACCTGCGTGAGGCTATCCTCCACAAGCGCAAGGAAAGAGAAGAGGCCTCGGGGTGCAAAGAGTCCTTCTACGGACGTCACTGCACCCAAGTCATCGTCTACTGCTGTTGCAAGAACGCGACGGCACGAGAAGACCGACTGTCCGTCTTCCAAAGATTACAACAGCCGAGCTCAGAGGATGAGGCACCTCCCGTCGTCTCCTATAACTCTACTCAAAAAATCCCCGCCGATAGGAGAGGGAAGAAGATAAACATTTTCAGCCCGAAGATTTCAACCACTATGACTAAGAAACTGTCATCTAAATGGTTGTCTACCACCGGAGTTTTCCAACGTGCCCGTTCAAAGACAAAATCTGCTATAGTGGGAGATTCGTCATCCACATCACTGGGGGTCGCTGAAACTGGGGGTAGTGCTCCTCCAAACATCCACGATAATCCGATGTTCCAAGGAGATGAGCCCGAGGAAACAACTCTCCCATCAGATATAGTAGGGTCCGACGTCCCCGAGGACGTCCACGACTCTTAAGACGAGGCAAGCTCGGAAGCTGTGGGTACTATTCCTTCTGAGTCCGAACTAGAGGAGAACATTCCCACATACCCCGATGACTTCTCGGTACAGGGGTATGATTCGGAGGGCACGTCATCCACTGTCCCTTCCACTTCTGCTCATGTGAGGACGACATTCATGACAAATGACGAATAAGATGGTCCCAGTGATCGCCAACGCATCGACACTCTGGAGGCCATATTGCGCACTTTGGTCAAATCGGTAGACGAGATCAAGGCAGCCCTTCCTACTCTGCAAGGAGGGACGCCTGGCCAAACAAACTTGGGTCCCGCGGTTAATGCGGACTCGAACTCAGCTGCACCAACCCGGGAAATAGTCCTCCTGAAATATTGGCTCCTACCACTGTAGACGAGGCCACGAAGCCAAGAAGAGAGGTCCAGGAGCTCCGGGCCATGTTCCATGCCCAAGAAAACTGTCAAGACCTTAGTATACGACAACCATATCCTGCTATGCGGAGAGATGTTCCCTTCCCACCAAAATATAAACCATTCCACATCAATCCATAGGATGGGAAGACATCTGCAAGCAGGTACATCACCTACTTCGAAGTCACAACCGACCATCTGCCTCATGACGACGCTATCCTTACACGATTATTCATCGGAGCGTTGGAAGGGGTCGCCTTCGATTGGTACCGTAACCTGCCAGACAACTGCATCCACTCCTTCACTAGCTTCAAACGCATGTTCTTAGAGAGATTCTATGATGTAGGATAGGATGTCACAATGTCCACCCTCATGGACGTCGTTCAAGGAAAGAAAGAGCTAACAAAAAATTATATCGAGGGGTTTCGCCAAACCGCAATGAAGCTGCCTTCTGGCAACCCTGGTTCCTCCTTGATTAAAATTTGCCAAAAGAGACTGCTCCCAACAATCAGCCTCTAGATGGGTGAAAGTCTTTTCAAGGACTGGAAGACGTTCATCATCAGTGCTACTAGTGCCAAGGACAGGTTGAAGAAGGCTCGCCAACTGGAATTGCACATCTCGGAGGGAGAGGACAAGGGCAAGCGCCCTAATACCAACAACAAAAATGGTGGTAACTCCTCCAACAATCGGGACAACAAGGGCAAGCAGGCTATGGTGGCCGACACAGCCCAGAAGCCTTAGTCAAAAACCGGCAGACAAGCAATGGCCGCAAATGACCTACTCCTTCGAAGACGGTCATGTAAAGCCCATCTTGGACATGCTCATACAAGGGGATAGAATTCAGCTCCCTCCACAAAGACGGGGAACTCGGCCAGCAGAAATGGAGGACCCAAACTACTTTCATTACCATCGCAACATCCACCATGCTACACACGACTGCTACCAACTGAAGCGATACATCCAACATCTCATCGATTCGAAGGCTTTGGCCATTGATTTCGATGAGGTAATCGTGGCAGCCAATATAGTGTCCATATGGCAGCTTCCCTCCGACAGAGACTCAAGATGGCGTGATACCCATCCCTCGGGCGACAATGGAGATTGCTAATCTTCCACCCCCTCGAGATCAGGCTACTGGTCTAGTACCCCTTACCACATCACGATGGGAGGTCATGTGGGTCCATCCAGAATTGGTACCTGAAGTGACTCAGTCCGCACCACCCCATTGGCAGGAAGAAGGGTGGAAAGGTCAGATCCTGCCGTACAATCTCGGTAGATGTCGAAGAAGCTACAGCTATTGTCACTCGGTCTGGTGCTCAATCCCAACCTACGCCAGATAACTCGACTGAAGAGCATCAGCCGGCCACTGCTGACGCTCCGGGACCTTCCCAACCTCTAACGCCCGACAAGCCTAGGACGACGGAGACCCGTTTTGACAAATACCTCCAAAAAGAGGCATCTCATGTGCTAGAGAGGCCCTAAAATTTTGATATCTTGGCTCAATTGGACAACACACCGGCCAAATTGTCATTATACGAGCTCCTGAGACTCTTCAAGGATGTTCGTACGGCTTTGAGCGATGCACTCCAGAATGCCGACGCATATCTAGCTCAGGTCAACCTCACGAGAGAAAGCCTGCCTGCAAATATCCAAGATAGCGCTTGCACAGGATCGATGCCCAACATTGTCTTCACTTCACAGGATATGCTCATCAAAACCAACCTGCACGATCGTCCCTTATTACACTGGATACATCGGCGACGTAAAGGTGGATCGGATGCACATTGATCCTGGTTCTTCCATAAGCATCATCCCGAAGGGTCTGTTACATCATCTCCGCATTCCTATGCATCGCCTGACACCAACAAGCACCGCCATCAGCGGTTTTAATTCGGGCAGGAGCTACCCGATTCGAAAGATTCGCTTGAAGTGCCAAATCGGCGATCTTCAGTCAGAAGTGACCTGTTACATCATAGATACGGACACTTCCTACAATATCCTCTTATGGCGTCCTTGGATACACGATTACATGATCGTGTCTTCCATGCTGCATCAGTGCTTCAAGTATGTCGACAAATACGGCTTCGTAAGGATAGAATTTGCCGACATCGATCCCTTCAAAGGGATCGAATCCTACTACTCAGACTCCTGCTTATACAAAAAGTCAAAGAGGCACCTTGGTGAAGGAGATATGCAAGCCCGAACTGAGACAGCCATAGGATCAGAAGAACCTCTGACGATCACCTCCAAGCTCGCAAACCTGGCAAGTCCGCACCCCTTACGGTCGCTCTGCGTAAGGACGCAATCAG
>JANAVB010040762.1:0-34514 GCA_029216955.1 Iris pallida | reverse complement strand
ATAGCTACTGCCAGTTTGGCATATGTCAGGTTCAGATCCAAATCAGTCATTCATCAAACATCATCATCTTACTGGGCTATTGTAACTATATTTCCGAAAGAACAGTATTGTCTTTTGATTTCCAAGGCAACAAATGAGATTTTAAGTACAGTTATGCCATAAGCTTTCTTTCTTTGTGAATCTCCATTAGAACTTTGTCCTGCAATCCATGGTTCATATGTGTGGTTCACTATCTCGTTTAAAGTTCCAAAAACTTCATTTTGTTCAGACCTATTTAAGCTTTTGTATCAGTCACGTGGTTTATGGATGATGGGGTTCGAACCAATTGGTTCTTATAAGTCCTGGTGTAGCTCAACGACAGGAAGCTGCTATAATTCCTGGAGTAGTTCATACACTATTGGTTCAAACTCAGGAATATGTTCTGCTGAAAAGTGCCTAAATCAGACAACATCAATGTGCATAAGTGTCACCTTATATGATCATATTCTGGTAAGCTTTTCATAGTTTCACTTAGCCTTTATACCTGACGAGTAGAACTTTTACTGTGGTCATAGGATCAGGGCCATGCTAATAGGTGATTTCGAATAACTAGAGTGATTACTAAGGTTGCAAACATAGACTTCTTTAGTGCTATTCACGAGCAGCACTTGAGCTTTACAGGTTTTGCTGAAACATAATGATACTGGGTCAAATGTATTCAGCTAATTACATAGATGTCCTTCTTTTAAAATCCTAATTTCTATAATAGTTTTTGACATAATAGTTTGTCTATAAACTTTACATTTGACATCAGTTGTAGGCGGTTAGTTTTGTTGCAGATAGATACCGGTGTATCACTCCTCCTCCCAGATTCTACTCACTGTTTGGGTTATCCTGTACTATTTTTAATATTCTGTTCTATATATTGGACTCGTCACTTGTTATGTTGTTCAGCCTTGGCTAAGCCTGTATCAGTAGCTCGAGTAAATAGAAGGTATTAGGAAAGAGAGAGAGCCAGGTGGATGTATTGTCTATTTTTAGTTCAGCCCTATGAGCCATATTTCAGTCCATTTGGTTACTTTAGCACACAACCTATGTACCCAGGAAATCCTGAACCCTGGGTTCTCTGGTACCAAGGGAAGCTAATGCAAGGGAAACCCTGTTTCCTATGTGACTGGATACTTTAAGAAGGATGTAGTAAAGCCAATGGCTAGGAGAGGGGCTGTACTTCCCTACCAGAGTGCAGGGACTCTAATCGAGGGGTAATGCGGAGTATCCAGATGTTAGGTAAGCTATTAAGTAGAAATTCCTTTAGGCAAAAAGGGGTATCCATGTAAAGTATCAGAATTTCAAGGGTTTAGGTAATGTGACAGCTAAGGTAATGAAGGGTAATGGGTGTAGCTATAGACACACAAATATATGGGTATAGGTAGGATGAATGTGATAACCATGTGTTAGAATATAAGCCAATAGAAATTAGTAAATTCAGAAGAGCAAAGAGGGGTTAGCAAGCCTGTATATGTATATGGAGAGAGTAGGCAAGGCCATGAAACATAGAAATCTTAATAAGATCATTGCTAGATAAACACACAATTCTCTATTAGAGTCGACCTAGAAATTAACAAGTGAATAAATAGGCTAGTTATCACTTTTGAATTATGTTTTGACATTTAGTAATGCTAAAACAGGCTACTTGGACCTCGATTCGGACTTGTCCCGTGAAACAGCTCAGGACCACAGGCAAGTATACCTTGCCTTTCTACACAGCTTTATTTACATGCACTGTCTTTATTCATTATTCAGTTTTTCTCATATTATCAATATGTATCTTTCATATCCTGTTCATATATTGGTACCATTGATTTGTAGACCGTGCTCACAGTTAGCCTTGTGTCTTATTGGTCGTGCCTTGATTGAGTCGTGCCTTCATGTCTTGAACCTTGAAGCTAACCTGCGAGTCCACGACAGGGACGAGGGTTAGTAGTTATTGGTCCACACCTGCGAGTCCACACTAGGGACGAGGGTGATGCTAATCTGCGAGTCCACACTAGGGACGAGGATTAGTAGTAGATGCTAGCCTGCGAGTCCACACTAGGGACGAGGGTTGGTGGTATAGGGTTATGCCTGCGAGTCCACACTAGGGACGAGGGTGATGCTAGCCTGCGAGTCCACACTAGGGACGAGGGTTAGTAGTAGAGGCTAGCCTGCGAGTCCACACTAGGGACGAGGGTTAGTAGTTCAAACCTGCGAGTCCACGCTAGGAACGAGGGTTTGAGTATTTATTTCGGTTATCCGTCGACATCATGACATGAGTTTCTCTAGTCCCTGTTCGGCCGTTCATCTATGTGTAGACAGTGTATAGATTCGTGCTTTATTCATTGCTCAGTTTCACTTATTATTCTGTATCTTTTTCCATGCATAATAACCTGTTAGAAAGACTCGTTTTTATGTATCTTGCTAGTCCTCTGAGGACCTGATGATCTTTTCAGGTTTAGCGGTTGCATGGAGTTAGCTAGTAGTTCTGGATGGCTGACATGATGATACATTGCGGGATTCAGGTATTGTTATTGAGTTTATTATCCGCTCGTGCTTTTCATTCCTTATCATGAGATATCATGTTCCTTGTTTCAGTTGTAGACTCTTGTTATATTCCTTAGAGTCTTATCAGACATTTATGCTAGTGGGCTGCAGACCACGACCCATAGCGTTCACTCATGTTTCATATACTTATTGTGGATTGAGATATAGATTTGTTTGCCATAATTTGGCAGTAAACCATAGCCTTGACAGCATTTACGTATTCGAGTCGGGCTGGAGTCCGTTCGATACGTAGCTGGCTTGCTCACGAGCTCGCATCCGAAAAGCGGGTGCGGGTCGTGACACGTTTCGTCAGAGTGGTCAGCCGTCCGAGCAATTAATGCAGTATAGTGCGGAGGGGAAGACTGTTTGCAATGCCACGTGTTCTCTCTTCTGAGCCGCATGGAGATCACAGAGCCGCATAGGCTCGTTGAGCCGCATGGGTCCTCTGAGCCGCATGGGCTTTCTGAATCGTATGAGGTTTCCTGGCCGCATGGCTCTTTTTTTATTTTCCATGCTTCTACAGATCAGACGTAGCTTTGGCTCCAGTGAAGAACTGCTCTCAAGATGGAAAGACTCTTCTGTGTGCGCCTTTGTCTCTTTGTGTGTCCAGCCGGGTGGAGAGGATCTCTTTCGCAAGGGAATGACACCTTGCTATATTTTTTTTCTGGTTTTGGATTGGGGATCGGAGATATTTTGCAAAGGAATGGCACCTTGCTATTTATAGGATTGGGATGCAATCATTAGGGTTTGTAATGATTGTCCCTTGAAAAGTCGCGGCCAATCATCTGGGCCATTAATTGTGATTGTATTACATCTGGGCCATTGACTCTTGATTGCGCCAAATCTGTCTGGTCAATTAATGTTGATTGTCATGAATCTTTGGAAGCTCGGATCTCCTGCCATGTGTTCAATTTGCTTTAATTACAACAAATCTGACTTGATTTGAGTAATAATGGTAATTGTACTAAATCTGGTTGTCAGGATTTGCGAGCAGCCATAGCCACAAGGGGATAAGACAGCCACGTGTCTCAACTTGTCATGAGTGGGGTGTCTTGACGGAGCCGCATGAACGTGTTCTCTAGGTGATCCGTATACGGGTGGCCCCCCCTACGATCCTGGCCGCATGAAGCTAGCGATCACGTGAAGGTAGTAGCCGTATGAAGCGGGCGACCGCATGAAGCGGACAACCGCATGAAGAAGGCAACCGCATGAAGCGGGCAGCCGCATGAAGCGGACGGCCGCATGAAGCGAACAGCCGCATGAAACGGGCAGCCACATGAAGCGGGTAGCCGCATGGGGATAACAGCTTTATAAGGGTGGTAGCCGCATAGGTTTACAGCCGCATAGGGAACTTTGGAGTTGGTGGATTATGTCAGCTACAAAAGATTTTTTCCTTTTCCCTAGGAACACGCCATCATGCCAGAGCCATTAATACGACTTTATGTCAGAGCTGTCAGTTGTCAGAACTGCCGTCCGGGAATTGAATGCGGCAATTGCTATGGCCAGCTGTAAGAGAGAACTGTTTCGGGCCAAGTGGCTATTTTCTGAGCCGTATAGAACTATCCGAGCCGCATGAGGCTCTAGAGGACTTTGAACCGCATGAGTTTCTATCGGATTTCCGAGCCGCATGAGGATCCTTCTGTTGGAGCCGCATGGGCTTTTCTTTGTTCTTTTCCATGCTTCTACAGTCAGTTAGACTGACTTGATAACGAAAGGGATCCCTGTCTATAGTAGGGCAGGATATACATATGTGTTCGATGTAACAAAAGGTTGAATGAACTTTTTACTTTATTGAACGTATAAGGTATATGTATACAAGAAGAAGTCCTAAACAGGATATTCTAAGTACAGGGAGAAGAGGTTTCTAGAAAAGTGTGATGGCGAAGATCGAGCACTGCAATGGCTCCTTTACTCCGTTGACGATCGGACGATGAATCAACCTTGCTATGGCTCTCTGGTGCCTTTGATGGGACTCTCGGGTCACCGCTCAGGAGGCTGTCTGGATGAGAAGATCCCTTGAAGATGGTTGGTTGGTTGGTTCTTTGGTTGATATATGGATGAGGGTGGTCGACTCTTCGCGGATAGATATTGATGCTCCTTTGTAGATTATCGATTGTCAATGTTCCCTCTCTCTTTTCCTTGCCTTTTTTTGGTGGAAAAAGAACTCCTACTATTTATAGAGAACCGAGCACATATGCGATGTACATTAGGGTTCCTAAGATATGAAAGAATCTGCCATCATTGTACAGTACGGGCTTCTGCGGTGCTGACATGTGGCGGACATCAAGATTCCCCTCAAATGAGATCTCTGGTGGTTATAAACATAACTGAAGGAGGTGACACGTGGCACGTGCTAATTTGTTTGCTCGGATACAGCCGAGTAAATCTTGGGATTTTATTCTAGATTTGGAGTCTAACTGATCCTCGTCTAAGATTTAAATCAATCTGATATGATATCAATCATGATTTAATCCCAATCTTCTCTGCAAGTGACACTTTAAACAAACCAATTAGGGTGGACCCATGCTTCTTGTGCCTCTAGTGAGGACTAAGTGCTGCTGTACTTCTGGGGCAATGAGTAGACCGTGCTTCTGGAGACGATGGAACCTCTATGCTTTTAGGCGACGAGTGGACTTGGCTTCGAATGACGACGAGACTTATGTGCATCTAGAGCAACTTATGAAGATGTATTTTGGGCTACCAGAGTCACTGTGCTGTAGGCTAGAAGTAGGCTTGTGCTTTAGGTTTGTAAGGTTACTGTGCTTTTGGAGCGACAAGTTGACTTGCATTGGTTGCGATAGGACTTTCCAAGTCTCTTGTAGAGAAGTGACTTAAGCTTCTGATCCGGAGCAGACGACTGCATCATGGGAATAGAGGTGGTGTGAGCATATCACCATCCTGTACCTCATACGGACGCAGGTAAGTAGCTGTGCCTCTGAACAATAAAGGCGTTGGCTACAAAGGAAGGGTATAACACCCTTGCGTATCTGAGATTGGCGCAGGCAGGTAGCTGCGCGTCTGGAGTGAAGACACTAGCTTTTGAAATAAAAGAAGGGGAGGGAGGCCTACCACCATCTTGTTTCGGAGGTTGGTGCAGGCAGGTGGCTGCGCCTCTGGCTTGAAGGCTTCTGACTTCTTTAAAGTGCTGAGTTACTGATATGCTTCTGAGAGGCTGCGCCCATAAGAAAATCAGAACATGCTTCGGTGAAGATCAATCTTCCAGCATGTGTATCGAGAAGAAGGAAGGCTGCGCTTCGATGAAGACTGCATCCATTGTAGATCCCTCGAGGCTTCTGTCGAATCTGTACTAGATCCTTTGTAGAACAAAATTAGTCCATATGTATAGTACTGATATGTCT
This sequence comes from Iris pallida, assembly GCA_029216955.1. Lineage (NCBI taxonomy): Eukaryota > Viridiplantae > Streptophyta > Magnoliopsida > Asparagales > Iridaceae > Iris > Iris pallida. Next base: position 28,596 of record JANAVB010040762.1, on the reverse strand, counting down.
GTACTAGACTTTGGTAGACATGACAATAAAGGGACTTCTCTCTATATCTTCTGTTTTGTCTTTTGAGTACTGAGCCTGAGCCTTTTGTATCTTCTGCGCTTTGGCGAAGGGATGTCTTCAACTGAGATTTTTCATGCTTCTACAAGAACCCCTTCAAAGTATCCCGAACTTGAGTCAAGCTCGGGATACTTTGAACAGAAGCATGAACAAGTGTCAGGGCTGTACGAGCTGGGTGATGGCTGCTGTCATGCGTAGCTCTTAGCATTAATTGCCCTGAGTCATCATTTTAGAACATGGGCTCTGATGGCTTTTGATATTGGAGCCTCTTGCGTCTTTGCAGGGATCGCGAATCTCTCTAACAGAGGAGGTTCAGAGTCACGTTCCCTTGGTCACTCACAGTACCGTCATCTGTCAGGGAGTGGAGCTTTAGCTTAACTTGTAAGCTTTCTTCTGACCGATGTCTGGCTCGTACTTGGACCACGCGAACAGCCTACATAAAGGACTTCCCCCTTCAAGAGAAGACTCAGCTGCTTCAATGATGGCCTTGCTTGACCGATGCTCTGCTCCTGACGACCCTAGAGTTTGCTTGAGGCAGCCGTCGGTGGCAAATCTTTTCATCCAAAGAAGCTTAGTAGAACTACTACTGGATCTCGAGATGACCCTCATCCTTTATGTCGTAGGCGTCAATGATGTCTCGAACACTAGCTTCTTGACTTCGCATTGGTTGCCATGCTGACCGAGGAATGGCAAGGCCTGCTGCTGTGGTTGCTCTCTCTGGTCAGCTGGGGAGTCCTGTGCTGGTCTTCATCCTCGGCTCGGGCCAGTAGCAGCTTCGGGTGGTGGCTTCCTTTTGACCAGGAAGTGAATGGCTCTGTTACCACCTCGCCTACGCTATTGAGAGCTTGTACCATAATTTTAGCTTTTTTGCTTCTGTGTATGTAACTACCAAGAGTCTGTAATAGGTCTTTGTAGCCACATATTTTTATATGTAGAAGCTTTCTTGTTCCTTTTGCTTTTGTCTTCAGAATAAAGAGGGAGTCTTCATAATGGATTCGCCTGACCAGAGGTAATATGGACGTGGTAGGCTTGATCTTTGTCGTGGTATAAAACAACAATCCAGAGGTAATATGGACGTGAACTATTTTCTAGACCACTGGGATAATCATAGAACTGATGCAAGAAGAACGACTACTCAGAGGTAATGTGGACATAGTAGTCGCGTCTTCCAGGCGTAGAGGAGCAATCCAGAGGTAATGTGGACGTGAAGTGCTTCATCTACTTGAGAGAATATATAGGAGAGAGAGCGAGAGACCCCCTTACCAGAACTCATGGGCACCCTTTTCAGGGGATTTGGGTGCCTATGCTGGTTCTGTCTTCAGACGTAATATTTCTTTAGGAACTTGTCGTTGATGGGCATCAATAACAAGTCCCTATTAGGCTTCGCTAGCCGATAAGTACCGTTGGAGTACACTGTTTCTATGACAAACGGTCCTTCCCACTTGGGCTCGAACTTTCCAGCCATATTGTGGGTCATCACCATCGGTCTCCGTACTGCCAAGACGAGGTCGCCCACCTGGTAGGATCTTTCGTGGACCTTTTTGTTGAAGGTCCCAGAGATGTAAGCTTGGTAAAGCTCAATCCTTTGCTGTAAGATCAAGCACTTTTCATCCAACGCTTCTAACTCTTGAAACTGCCTGTACTGATTGTCTTCGACGGTTAACTGATTGGTGTTCATGATAGCAGACAACATCTTCTTAATGACTTGACCCATGCTGGTATCAGAGTCCCAACTTGAGGAGTCAGAAGAGTGTGAGTGCCTCATGACTTCTTCTTCTGAATCTTCTGAGGTGGTCGTAGGTGTAACGTATCCCAGCCCTCGACGAGTGCATTGGTAGTAATTTTCAGCTTTTTCCTTTGGAGTGCAAATCCGTAAGGGAAGCGCTGGCATTTTCCATAATTGAGCCCTTTGTTGCTATTCAGGTCATAGCCCATCTTCTGGATAAGGTTTTTGGCCTACGCCGTGTAGCGGTAGAACTGTATTTTGTCTCTGTCGAGGTCTGGGTCTTCAGGAGTTATTCGCTGCGGATGCTCCAATCGACAGAATATGATGGGTTCCTCTTCTTTTTTTCCTGGGTGGAACTACGAAATAGGAACCTCGGGCAGGGACAACTCGGCTCATGGCAGTTGTCACTTGCATTTATAGTTTACACAGAGAATTATCCAGGAAATATTTGGTGTTCCAGCATGCGCCAGAGTAGTTCGATGACAAATTTCTGTTAATGAAGTGAGATATCTTGTCCCGAGGGATTACGTCGTCGAAAGAGTGGGCCTCTGTGTTGGCGCAGACATAATTTTCTAGCTCTTCGTCAGTGAGAGCTAGAGCTGCCGCCGGAGGAAGGGGACGCCTTCCTTTGAGCTTGACCATCAAGGGAATGGTGGTCGGATGCTCCTGTGCCTTCATGGTCGGCCTTGGGGACCTCCAGGGTAACCTCATTCGTATAGGCTCCGGACTATCTTCCATCATCACTGGAGGCAAAGGTGGAGCTTTGTCCCGAATCTTAACAACAAGAGGCGCTGACACCTTGGGAGGCCTCCCCTTCAGTCGAACCTTTAAAGGTTCTTTGGCCACTATTGTGCTTTCTGAAGCTGTCTCTGACTCGTCGTTAGCATCATTGGTATCGTCATCCCAGGGGACTGACTTGTACAGATCAACATCCGTACAGTAGGCTTCAACTCCTCAGAATGGGTCGATATCAGTGAACTCCATTTTGATAGTCCCGTCGCTGGCTACATATTTCATATACTGATATAGGGTGGAAGGGACATCATGTACTCATGGATCCATTGTTGCCCCAGTATCATGTTGTAATTTATGTCTGTATCAATGACATAGCAAGTCACTTCAGTATGAAGGTCGCCGATATGATATTTCAGGCGAATTTTGCCCAAGGGCTCGCTCTTTCCCGCATTGAAGCCACTAGTTGTTGTGTTCGAGACTGTCAACCGATGCATCGGAACCCCTAAGGTTTGAAGCAGGCTTCTTGGGATAATGCTCAAAGAGGAACCTGGGTCGATGTGGATGTGATAGACCTTAATGACACTGACATACCCCGTATAGTACATGAGGCGGTTGTGCCGATTATTCTTTAGCAGCATGTCTTGCTGGGTGAAAGTGATACTGGGAATCACTTCAACCATGCTGTGGCAATATGGACAAGCTACGGGATCCACTTTCAATGGCCAAACCTGGGTAAGGAAGGACTCGGCATTCTGTAAATCTTCACTGAGCGTAATTTGGGTCTCTATAGAGAGGCGGAGGAGCTCGAAAAGTGATAATCTAGCAAGAATATTAGCCAGCTGTGCTAGAATATCGAAGTTGTAGGGCTTGATAGGCCCGATTGCCGGATCCTTTCTGAGAGTTTTGTCGAACCGAACCTCCTTCTGTTTCTGCTTATCCATGATACGGGCCCGGGATGGACCCGCCTCTGGTGCCTCAGGAATCTAAGGTGGACCTGCTCCTGATATATCTGGGACAGGGGGAGTATTTGGTGGAGACTTCTCCTGGAGCCTGGCTCTCCTCTTGTCTCTGTGCCGAGCGGGTGGTCACCAAAGCATCGTCGGTTGACGTCAAGACCATGCGTCATGCCTTGCTTTTTTTTTCCTTTGGCAGAAAGGGTCATAGATGTCATCATGTCGGGAACCAAGTCAGGATGTATCCACATGACTTTCCTTGAGGCATGGAGAACGGGATGAGCCCTTGAGTATTGTCCCATGCTGGCGGAAGGTTGACTACCTCTATCATCGTCTTTGGAATAGGGATGACGCCATCTGTACCTCTGTGGCTGGAAAACTTCCGAACTGTAGAGTAACTATGTTGGCCGTGATGATCTTCTCCTCGTAATCCAACGATATGACGTTGGCGTTAATGAGGCACTAAATTTGCCCCTTCAACACATAGCAATCCTGTGTTGAGTGATGGACGTACTGGTGATAATGGCAGTACTTGGGATGGTCCACCTTTCTCACTTCATCAGGACGCCTGGGCGTCGGGATGGACAGTTTGTAACTCTTCGTAAGCATCTTAAAGAGCTCCAGCGTATTCTCGTCATTGAAGAAGTAAGTCTCCCTCGGCCTCCGTGCTTTCGCAGATTTAGGGTTCACAGCTGCTGAACCTTTGGAGATGTTGACGGTCATGGCTTGCTTGCTTTTTCCATCTTTAGGGTTGTTGCTGGACGAGCGTCTCCCCTTGTCTTCGGGCACAGTAAAGTGTAGCCCCAGGAGCTGCACATCCTGGGGTTTCCTTTGTGCGGCATCCGCCTCTGTAATGAAAGGCGTCCACTCCGTGTAGGGAGCACTGTGCCACAATTTTATAGCTGGCATCATGTTCTTGCGGCAGGAGTCTATAAGCATGGGCTCGGGCATGCCGGGTGGTAATCTGAGGGCTGCCTGGCGGAAGCACTCGATGTATGCACGGACAGGCTCTTTCTCCCTCTGGACAATTTCCATGAGGGTCGACATGGTCATATCCATGCCTCCTTCGTAGAATCGGTCTATGAACCGAGTCTTCAGGTCCTCAAATGACGAGATACAGTCGTCCAAAAGACTACAGAACCACTCATAGGCTACCTCCTGCAGGGCTCCTAGAATATGTTGGATAGGAGGGCGTCATCCTTTGGCAGGTGCCCCATTACTGAGGTAAAGTACCTTAAGTATTATCAGGGAGACCCCTTCCCTTCATAAGGTGTTAGCATCTGTGGATTGTATTTGGAAGGATAGACGACGTTGTCCCACTCGGCAGGGTATGGCTGCCGGATCCCCATCTTTCGGAGCGTTGCTTGCTTCTCCTTGGCATCATGACGAGCATACAGCTCCTTGATGGCCTGCTGTATCTCGACCGACATTACAGAGCCTGTAGCTGATGGAGTAGACGAGGATGGTCCTACCTGATTGGCAGTAGGCAACCTGCTGGATTCATCATTTATTGGCGGATCATGCACAGGTGTAGAGGCATCGGGGACCATGCTACTCTTGAGGTCGATTATGACCGAGGACAGGGTCTTCATGGTGTCCGTCAGCGTATCTAACTTCGTCTCGAGGACTTTGATACATCTGAGAGCTTCGTTGTTGTTTTCCTCATTGCCATCGACCATGAACACAGACCAAGTATGATGGTGATTTAAGGGAGTCGTGGATCCTTCACTTTCTGGCTCAGGTGCCTGAGTCTCGCTGTCCTAAGGATATACCATAAGATTGTGATCTTCCTCGGACTCATTATGGTTGCTACCCCCGGTCTGTTGACTGCTGTGCCAACGGAGACCTCCGTATCGTATTGTGCCTCGTCAGATTGGAACACAGGGTTGTCGTGCATGGTAGGAGGCTGGCTACCCCAATTTTTGACAAGGCACTCAATGCAGATTTGGAACGAGTGCCTTGGAACACACCTGCATCGGGTACCTTAGCTCTACTGTTCACTGACCTCCTCTTCGGTTTAGCAACCGATATAGAAGGATTCTGGGAGGGCTTCTTGGAAGGTCTGGAACTCTGTGCCGCATAGTGTAACTCCGCCTCCCAGATTATTTTTTTAAAATAATTATTTTATTTTAATTAATGTGTTTAAAGGGGATATTCCTTCAAGACTTTGCGGAGGATATTTGATCAAAAACTAATTTAAATTTAACACTTTGAGATGTGCTAATATTGTTTTAATAAAAAATATATTTTATTATTAAAATTATAAAAGAAGCTTCATTATTACTTTAGGCTTTCAAATGATTATGGTTTTGAGAATTAGATATTCCGTAACAATCAAAAGATTTTTTAGTTTAGTTTATTATAAATCAGATTTTGAGACCAATGAAAATATCTTTTACATTTATTTAGATAATATCGATATTTAAAATGATCAAATATTTGATTCATGAAATATTAAATTTATCTATTTAGTAAACTAAATATTTTTAAATAAATATCCCGATGTTTAATCTAATCTCGATTTGATTTCCGATAGGATTCTTCCTAGAGCGACCTTATCCTTCTATATGATATATGTATATGAGAACCATATCTCCTAACTAACAAATTCTTCTCTCTCATATACCCCTCTGAGTGTGCGTACATGATCTCCTCTCTCCCTTAACCATATACCATACATTCTCTATCCATATTTTGCCAATGTCCCTTCCCTGACCCACGCCAAACCCATGTCGTCTGTCAAAGGACCCCCGTCGGAGAACCTATCCATGGCAGATGTTGATGTTGTCTCTAATAGACATCTTCCCATCCGTGCGTGCCGGAGCTTGTCACACGAGATGCAGCCTGTTCATTTCGAACCCAGTCGTGTCGAAGGATGCCTCGCCCACATCTAGAACTCCTTCCTTGCCATCCACGGCCATGCAGTCGATCCCCCGTCTCCTTGGCACAGAGTCCCGACACTTAGACAACAACACCAACGCCCTCAATATCAACCATGCCGCAAACTCTGCCTCGAACCGATCCAACCATCGATCTCCTCCGTCGCACGCGAGCAGACCGCCACCAGCTTAACCACGATAAAACCACCACCATAAATCTCAGCCATTTGCCGCCATCTACACCCTCCTTGACTCACACAACTGATCTCCCCCCACCAGACTCCGGCACCACCCAAGCCAACTCCGCCTGTACTCCCGCCACCCACCATCACCAAGTTCACCAAAAACCACTGCTAAAAATGTACCTGACCTTCCCTCCTGTCCCCGTAGCGCCACCCACCGCGGCAGGCATCCCCACCGAGCCATGCCTAACCACCACGACCTCGTACCACCTTCAGATCCACTGGATCTGCACTGGACCTCGCCTCGAGGAACCCCCGTGAGCCATCCCCGACTGATCCGCAACCACCATAGCTAGTCATCATCTCCCTCCGTCTTGGCGACCACTCTTGAAGCTCACGTTTTCGCCCAACACCGGCGCCGAAGACCATCCCGTTACTGTCGAACTCATCTCCTTTGACCATCTTGAACGCCCGCTGCTGCCACCACCATTATGAAACTCTGACCACCACCGTGGTCGAATCGGACCAGACCTCGACGCCGTGTCACGCCCCTCTACGAGCGGTGCCAAAATCGATAGCGCCGTACCACCGTGTCAGTGGAGCGCCGGCGACCACCTCCCGCATCTACTGTGCCTTTCCAACTCCGACGCGGGGAGCCGACAAAGCCCAAGTGACCCCCACCTCTCCTTGCCAGGTCCGACGACCGCAGATCACGTAGCCTTGCTGCCGCGTGGAAGCCGCTGCCGTACCGAGCTTGTCTCCAAAACGCCGCCTCTCGGAAGATTTCCTCCGCGTGGTGGCCGCATGGACTGTGCTCAGCCCGAGCTTCCCAGTTCAGAATTGGTAAGCCTCTCCATTTTTGCCCTCTCTTTCCATTCATTATTTTTCTCTCTGTTTGAGAACAATGAAGTTCTCTTTGCTCTATTCGAGAGCAGGGAGGAGCTTTACTTTATTGCAATAGTAGTAGTACAGTATAGTATTTATGTTATTTTTAATTGTAAAGTAGTTAGTATATACACATGCATACACATAAAGTATACTACAAGGACTATTAATGGTATTATTATTATTGTTCTTATGATTATGATGATGTTGTTTTTATATAAGCAATTATATGACTGAATTTATGAAATTATTCACATTAGTGTCACGACCCGCACCATGTTTAGGGACACGAGCACGTGGGTACGTCCAGCCTACACCGCAGTATCGAAGGTAGAACGCTGTAAAGGTCATCTAGAATATATAGAATCTAAGACACAATAATATAATCTGTCATCTCCGCACGGAGGAATAACCACAACTCAATCACATAATCTAAGGGAGATAAGCACGATGATAAAGATAAAGATAAGATGAAGTAAATAGTCTGAAATAATGCCGAGCCACAATCACAAGTTCAGAATCTAAGACATAAAATAATATCCCAAAATAAATACTACGAGTCTCAAAGTATCAAACTGGAATGTAATCAAGACAAATCTAGGTAACTAGGTCACTACTGGTGGTGCGTCCTCTACGAGCACCGGGTCCACAGGCTGGTCCTGGTTGTAGGCTCCATTTAAGCCAAACCCGTAGTAGGTTGGCAAATCTGCATCTAAATCCTCTAAAAAAACAACGGGGGTTATCCTGTCAGGATATGAGCAAGTATAAACGCTAACAACAGTTCCATGTGAATTGACAAATACTATAAGAGACAGTTATAATGAAATACAAGATAAAATTTTAAGACTGAAAGTAAACAGTACAGGAGAACTGGATATTATGTCATGTGTGAGATATAAGATAAAACTGGAATATAAATAGTGGAAAGTAAACTGAGGTATGAATGTAATCATAAAGAAAGTGCCATGAGATATTAGAGCATTATGTGATCGACTTGGGTCAAGAAAAGGCTATTCCATTTGACCGGCTATGCACAAGTAGTATAATAGTATAGGGATCAGGTCGACCAAAATGGAAAGCTATGAAAAGTAGTATAAGGTCAGGCTACACCCTACATGTGGTGAGGGTGGAGCTATGCACATGTAATAAACAAGTAGGGGTAATGATCATATAACCACTAATAACTCCCCATCCCCCGAATAGTATATGGATCCGGACATAACACGTCATGACACGAGATTCTCCAAGAGGGTCACAAATTCCCTTAGGAATCGACATCTATACAAGTACAAGAAACAAGATCGAACAATGTACCAGTATACCAAGTAACTCAGGAATGACATCTCATGACAGGATCCGACGTATACTAGTCCGTGTACCATCGTATCGAGAATCAAGTAAAATAATACAACTGAATCGGATATAGTAGATATCAAGACAATGAAAACTATCAGAGAATGTACTCGCCTGCTGTCCTGAGCTGAGAAAATCGAACTACAAATCACTCAATGAGCCACGAACGGTTAACTCGCACAACAGTCTCCAAATGCTGTAACTGTTGTCTTCGAGTAAGCCTGTCCAACTTCGGTGTCCTTGTCGATCCTCCCAAGCTCACCTTTAATAATACACTATATTAATATTCTATATAAATACACCATATATAAATTATATGAGTATCTACGTCTCCTAGTTGCTATAACATTGTTACGACACTGCATCTATTATATAAGTACATATAGGTAACAAAACCTCTCGTAAATATATATTTAAATTCTAGAATTTATCTATAAATACTTATATATTGGTATAATACTATTTTTAATAGTAAAACCCTTTCACAAGAGGTCTTATGTCAATGCCATACATGACTTCCTCAAATTGACCCATTAATTTAGCCCCGAAACAATGATTAAATAAAATTAATAAATTTTGTAAAAATTCTAGAAATTAGTTAAAATAGTACTTATAATGTTAGACTTTTCACAACTTGAAGTTTAATATAGATTCATGGAGTTTTGACACTTTTAGACACAATAAAAACAGAATTTTTCAAAGTTTGGTAATAACGACAAATGTCATGAATTTTTAAAATAGAAAACGGATGCAAAACCTAACTTTCAGGTATGCGTCGAAAAGGTATCGACATCTATATTCTGAATAAAAATATTAAAAGGTTAAAAACTGACCTTATATAGGCGAAAAGTGGCCCGCAATAAAATTCGTTAGTTCTAGATACCCTGTCGTAGAATCAACGCCACAGGCAAACCGTTTGGAACTAGGAGATCCAGCGATCAGAGGTTGGAGTAGACATACAAAGGTAACTCTTGGATTTTGTTTGAGGAGAAAAAATGAGAAAAAGTGGATGAAACATCATCTACAAGTCGACTAACCTGCTGTGATATTTCAGACTTCGATTCGACGGAGTTTCAGCCCAAGTAGCGCGTCGTGCACCCCTCTAACGGCCGCAAGGTTATTCCTACAATTGCTAGGGTGTAAGGGGATGTTGAGAGGGATGTGCAAGTGGTGGTGGTTGGCGGAGAATCGAGGAAAAATATATTTTGTGAAGAAAGGGGGGTCGGCTAGGGTTTCAGATTTGGAGTGGTGGCCGCTAGGTTTTGGGGATTTGTGGAGTAGTGGGTGGTTATGAAGAGAGAGGAAAAGATTAGGGTTGGTTTGTATTTATACTATTAGGGCATGGGATTTGGTTTGATAATTTGGATATGATTTGGTTCTCCAAATCATACTGTTATTAATAGGTTTCCTATTTTGGTTAGATGTTTGACCAAGCCAAATATATAAGGAATATTACATATGGCTGCAATTAAACCTCTAATATCTCTTAAATATATGTATGCTTGGTTTTGGTACTCCTAGTTAGGCTCTAACTAGTAGGGTTGACTAGGTTAGGGTACGAGTAGCATTACTAGTCAAATTGGACCAAAAATCAATTTAATGAGTCTCATGTGCCATTTGCAAATAAGTAGTCCATGAGAACTCGATTAGATAGTACACCCTAGGCATGTGCATTGTTGACTCAAAATGGATTAAAACTATATTGGATCATACGGTTTCGATCTATGTCAAGTCCAACAATTAAATTAAAGTTGGCTTAAAATTACGTCAATGGCTCAAATTGGCCTAAGTTGGCCCGAAATTGCGCAAAGTCAAAGGAATGTTGAAAAGCAAAATTGGATGGGATATGATATATCAAACTCAAGGTGGACGAGTCTAGAATTCAAATATGGAACTGGATTTAAGAAAATATTTGTTGTGCTTCCAAAATCAAAGCTACAGTAAACTACTAACATAGTCATTATTGACTTTAATAAATTAAAATATCTATATAATAATTAATAATTAAAAATAAGATCCAAAAATGAGGGGGCTCAACCTACCCACCTTAGAAAATTTTGTCCTCGAAATTAAAAATAACACAATTATAAAGAAAGCTTATCATAAGAATAATTAAGCTAAGACTTACCGGTATCTACAATAAGTGGGGATAATGCTCACGCATAGAATCTTCATGCTCCCAAGTTGATTCTTCGGAGAATGGTGCCTCCATACAATACGAACCAGTCTAATCGTCTGCCCTCTGAGCGTCTTCACTTGTATCCAAGATACCTACCGGCTGCTCCTCGTATGAAAAACTGGGTCCCACCGTGATCTCAAGTGATCGACCACATGACTGGGATCAGTCACATACCTTCTCAGCTGTGAGACATGGAATACATCATGCACTCCCTCTAGTGATGGGGGTAATACAAGACGGTATGCCACCTCTCCTACACGCCCAATGATATCGAACGGTCCTATATACCTTGGAGTCAACTTCCCTCTACTCCCGAATCTAATAGTGTCCCGCGTCGGTAAGATCCTTAGAAATACATGCTCCCTCATTGAATTCCAGTGGTCGATGATGCGTATCGGCCTAATGCTTCTGTCAGTCTGGAGCTGCCTGAAGATGACTCTGAATTCGCTTTACTTTCTCACTGTTGCTTCACAAGCTCTGTCTAAGTATCTGTCGCTCTCACCTCTGTCCTCTCGCGAAGGCTTCAAAATTTGCATTATAGGTAACGCTGCCATGATTTATCCACAAGTGACAACTACTTCAAGATTGGCAAATACTCATTGCTATCCCGGTATAATGACTTCTATTCCAAGCTCCTGAAGATCCTCTAATAACTGTGGCTGAGCTGTCAAGAAATATGCACTAGGCTTCCTACTTAAAGCGGCCACTACTACGTTCGTCTTGCCAGGATGGTATGCAAATCTATGTCATCTGTCATGAGCTCCAACCACCGCCTCTGTCTCATATTTAACTCCTTTTGCGTGAAGACATACTTCAAGCTCTTATGATCCATAAATATCTCCACACGTTCTCCGTACAAATAATGCCTCCATAGCTTCAATGCAAAGATCACCGCTGCTAACTCCAGATCATGAGTATGGTAATTCTTCTCATATACCCTCATCTGCCTCATGCGTAGGCTATGACCTTTCTATGTTGCATCAAAACACATCCAAGTCCACTACCTGACGCATCACTATAAACACGAATCCTCTCGATCCAGAAGGGAGCGTCAAAATAGGTGGTAGGTCAATCTCTTCTTCAATTCTTCAAAAGTCTTCTAACAATCTTTGTCCATCGAAACTCTTGATCCTTGTGCGTCAACCGCGTCATGGGCTCTGCAATCCGTGAGAAATTTTCTATGAACCTGCGGTAATGCCCGACAAGTCCGAAAAACTCCTAACTTCTGCAACTGATGTTGGTGTCGTCCAAGACTCTACGGTAGCTATCTTCTCTGGATCCATTGAAAGTCCTTCTCCAAGATAACGTGTCCAAGGAATGGAACTCTATCAAAGTAGAATTCACACTTACTAAGCTTGGGCTATCACTTCTCTTCCTCAATACTCCCAATACAACTCACTCTATCGTAGGTATAGTATTATAACCTATTCAATGATACTCGTCAGTTCACTCCTAGCAATTTCTCCTAATAGGCTCTATGCATCCGATATCCAGACACTCATACTCGACTCATAATTTTACTAGGATCCATCTCTAAGAAACTTATCCATTTTAGCTACCAATCCTCACAATTACACCAATAATCTAGCTTAATTATATTTATAATAAATTATAAGGTTTAACTATTAGTTATTTAATAAATAGAAGGTAATGGAAGCCTAAGGCTGGGTCAAACAAACCTATATACCAATTTCAAACAACGGTAGGGTCAAGTAAAGCAGAAGGTTTGTCGAATTATTTTCAAGAATGATGTGAAGCCAAACAAGATGCATAGGACATAGTCTCGTAAGACTCGAGAACCATATATCTCCGTGATTATGTCACATAAAGTTACTGCCACGCCAGAGTGCATCTGGCTGCAAATAACTTTCTAGTTCCATAATAGACGGATGGCTGTAGTGCACATCTACCATGCCAGGTAATACAGGTTCTTGAGCTTATCTTGGCCAAATCCATGAAATATTTTTGAATTAACTTTTTTTACAAAATACAGGAAAAATGTCAACATGCTAGGATATGGTTCAAGTAGAATTTGAGAAACATATGTAGCCATATGCCGTTATCTGAAGTCCTGCCTCGCCAGTATTTCTCAGGATGCAAAAATTTTGATTCGTAATACATGGATAAATATAATTTCTTAAACTTTTCTTGGACCAATCCATAAGGCAGTTTCCAACAAATTAACGAAAACGAATGAGAAGATTTACTCGAGAAGTCAATAGGGAAGGGTTTAGTCAAATCTCGAGTAAGGAAGACACAAAAGCAATCATATTAAGAAATAAGATAACATGAAAGCAATCATGCTGAAGAGTCTGAGAAAATCTATAATCATGTTTGTGGATGTATCCTCAAGTCCTATTCCTTAATTGGTTGTAGGCTCGTAGTAGTACGACTATCCTAGGTATCACTACGACTTCGCAAAATTACAAGACTCTACCTGCACCTATGACTTCTAGTGTCTATGCCTCTGCTTTCCAATGTGATAGTAAAGGGAAGATACATCCATTACGAAGATTTGTCTTACTAGTATGAAAAAATAACGATTACGGTAAAACATAATCAAACTGGATGTAAATCGAGAAGTCAAGTGAGAGTTCGAAACAAAATCAAGGTAGGTATCAAGCATATGGATGTGATCCTATGGGCTTTCCTATTCTAATTGCAGGCTCACGTCATACAGTAACGTAACCGAAGTGATTAACGTAGACCTGTATGGACCACCATAAAAATGTGTTACGACCCGCACCCTATTTAGGGACGAGCACGTGGGTACGTCCAGCCTACGTCGCAGTATCGGCGGTACAATGCTGTAAAGGTCATCTAGAATATATAGAATCTAAGACACAATAATATAATCTGTCATCTCCGCACAGGAATAACCACAACTCAATCACATAATCTAAGGGAGATAAGCACGATGATAAAGATAAAGATAAGATGAAGTAAATAGTCTGAAATAGTGCCGAGCCACAATCACAAGTTCAGAATCTAAGACATAAAATAATATCCCAAAATAAATACTACAGTCTCAAAGTATCAAACTGGAATGTAATCAAGACAAATCTAGGTAACTAGGTCACTACTGGCGGTGCGTCCTCTACGAGCACCGGGTCCATAGGCTGGTCCTGGTCGTAGGCTCCATTTAAGCCAAACCCGTAGTAGGTCGGCAAATCTGTATCTAAATCTCTAAAAAATAATGGGGTTATCCTGTCAGGATATGAGCAAGTACAAACGCTGACAGCAGTTCCATGTGAATTGATAAATACTATAAGAGACAGTTATAATAAAATAAAGATGAAATTTCAAGACTGAAAGTAAACAGTACAGGAGAACTGGATATTATGTCATGTGTGAGATATAAATAAAACTGGAATATAAATAGTAAAAGTAAACTGAGGTATGAATGTAATCATAAAAAAAGTACCGAGATATTAGAGCGTTATGTGATCGACTTGGGTCAAGATCAGGCTGTTCTATTTGACCGGCTATGCACAAGTAGTATAATAGTATAGGGATCAGGCCGGCCAAAATGGAAAGCTATGCACAAGTAGTATAAGGTCAGGCTACACCCTACGTGTGGTGAGGGTGGAGCTATGCACAGTAATAAACAAGTAGGGGTAATGATCACATAACCACTATAACTCCCATCCCCCGAATAGTATATGGATCCGGACATAACACGTCATGACACGATTCTCCAAGAGGGTCACAAATTCCCTTAGGAATCAGCCTCTATACAAGTACAAGAAACAAGATCGAATAATCTACCAGTATACCAAGTAACTCAGGAATGACATCTCATGACAGGATCCGACGTATACTAGTCCGTGTACATCGTGTCGAGAATCAAGTAAATACTACAACTGAATCATATATAGTAGATATCAAGACAATAAAATATCAGAATGTACTCGCCTGCTGTCCTGAGCTGAGAAAATCGAACTACAAACACTCAATGAGCCACGAACGGTCAACTCACACAACAGTCTCCAAATGCTGTAACTGTGTCTTCGGGTAAGCCTGTCCAACTCCGGTGTCCTTGTCGATCCTCCCAAGCTCACCTTTAATACTATACTATATTTAATATTCTATATAAACACACCATATATAAATTATATGAGTATCTACGCCTCCTAGTTGCTATAACGTTGTTACGCACTACATCTATTATATAAGTACATATAGGTAACAAAACCTCTCGTAAATAATATATTTAAATTCTAGATATATCTATAAATACTTATATATTACTATAATACTATTTTTAATAGTAAAACCCTTTCATAAGAGGTCTTATATCAATGCCACACATGACTTCCTCAAATCGACCCATTAATTTAGCCCCGAAACAACATTAAACAAAATTAAAATTTTGTAAAAATTTAGAAATTAGTTAAAATAGTACTTATAATGTTAGAATTTTCACAACTTGAAGTTTAATATAGATTATCGAGTTTTGACACTTTTGGACACAAAAAAACAGATTTTTCGAGTTCGTGATACGACAAATGTCATAAATTTTTAAAAATAGCAAACAGATGCGAAACCTAACTTTCAGATATGCGTCGAAAATGTATCGACGTCTAGATTCTGAATAAAAATATTAAAAGGTTCAAAATTGACCTTAGATAGGCAAAAGTGGCCTGCAATAGAATTCATTAGTTCTGGATACCCTGTCGTAGAATCAACGCCACGGCAAACTGCTTGGAACTAGGAGATCCAGCGATCATAGGTTGGAGTAGACATACAAAGGTAACTCTTAGATTTGGTTTGAGGAGAAAAAAATAAGAAAAAGTGGATGAAACATCATCTACAAGTCGACTAACCTGCTGTGACGTTTCAGACTTCGATTCGACGGAGTTTCCCCAAGTAGCGCATCGTGCACCCCTCTAACGGCCGCAAGGTTATTCCTACAGTTTCTAGGGTGGAAGGGATGTTAGGGATGTCCAAGTGGTGGTGGTTGGCGGAGAAATCGAGAAAAATTATATTTTGTGAAGAAAGGGGGGTCGGCTAGGGTTTCGGGTTTGGAGTGGTGGCCGCTAGGTTTGGGGGATTTGTGGAGTAGTGGGTGGTTATGAAGAGAGAGGAAAAGATTAGGGTTGGTTTGTATTTATACTATTAGAGCATGGGATTTGGTTTGATCTAATTTGGATATGATTTGGTTCTCCAAATCATACTATTATTAATAGGTTTCCTATTTTGGTTAGATGTTTGACCAAGCCAAATATATAAGGGAATATTACATATGGCTACAATTAAACCTCTAATATTCTCTTAAATATATATATAGTTGGTTTTGGTACTCCTAGTTAGGCTCTAACTAGTAGGGTTGACTAGGTTAGGGTTCGAGTAGCATTACTAGTCAAATTGGACCCAAAAATTAATTTAATGAGTCTCATGTGCCATTTGCAAATAACTAGCCCATGAGAACTCATTAGATAGTACACCCTAGGCATGTGCATTATTGACTCAAAATGGATTAAAACTATATTGGGTCATACGGTTTCGATCTATGTCAAGTCCAACAATTAAATTGAAGTTGGCTTAAAATTACGTCAATGGCTCAAATTGGCCTAAGTTGGCCCGAAATTGCGCAAAGTCAAAGGAATGTTGAAAAGCAAAATTGGATGGGACATGATATATCAAACTCAAGGTGGACGAGTCTAGAATTCAAATATGGAACTGGATTTGAGAAAATAATATTTGTTGTGCTTCCAAAATCAAAGCTACAGTAAACTACTAACATAGTCATTATTGGCTTTAATAAATTAAAATATCTATATAAAATAATTAATAATAAAAATAAGATCCAAAAATGAGGGGGCTTACAATTAGTTTTAGTTGTCAATAGTTTTAATTATAATTATTATTAAAATAAATTCCTAAAAGTTATTTTGTGACAAAATATAATGGGGCTTGGCCCTACACCTATTTTCAAATATGGCTTAGAAGTCTTATTGTAATAATTTGTGGTAATCTGAATATAGTTTTGAACTAAAGTATTTTGGGTAAATTAAGGAATTGTGTCTAAAAGGATCTGCTAGCTTTTTAAACGTATCTATCCAATTATTTTATCGTTTCCAATTATCATACATATAATTTCTAACTAATTGCAAATATTTTCCTAAAATTATAGTTTGACTTCAAAATGATTTCCTTATAGTTTTTCTAAAATAGTTATTTAAAATATTGGATTAATAGTTTCCATATCAAAAACTTTTTTCTAAAGGAATAGATACAAATATTTTCATAATTTCTAAAAAGTTGATAATTTCTAGATAGTTTATAAATACCTTCTAAATAAATATATATTTTCTAATTAAGAATTACGTTCTCAAATGAATTCCTCTTAGGTTAACCTTGATCATGACCAATCTTATCACATTTCTATTTCTTTTGCCAACTTTGGACTTCTCCACATCGACCCTGGCTAATCAGACTGACCCAACGGGACTATTAGTTTCACCAGCTAAGGACCTCAGTCAAGTATACTTTCTGATTGCTTTCGATTCATAGTAGTCTTTCCATTTCATGGTTATACATATGTCTTGCTACTTGTTGACACGCTTGTCACACGGAGATTAGTATCATGGATTTATTTTACTTCTTGACTCTCATTACTTGATTACCATGCTTGCAACTTGATTCCATGAGTACTAGCTGGGCGGGAAAGTATCCTATTAGACGTGTGAACTACCCAAAAATATCCTAAAATGTCTGATCTTGACTGATAGCAGCTGCACCCGACCGTGCAGGGTGCCGTATTTACCCTTTAGCCATTCACATGTCGAACAATATATTTTAAAACACATAGATAGTTGTCTTTTATTTTTTTTGGTTTTCTTCACCGCTTGCCATGACGTCAGTTACTTTCTAGTTTTCATCTCACATATGTTATTTCATGTCTTGTGAATTATATTGTGTTTTCACATTGCCGTCGGTTTGTGTGCTTGTTCCATTCCTGACTGGAAACTAACATTTTTAGGTTAGCTATGGCTTCACTTAGCATTGGAGATACGGGTGTACTTGCAGGCCAAGACTTAGATTTTAGATAGATATTGTATCCATTTCAAATATGTGTAAGAATTTCATATTTTCTTTCAAATATAATCTTGTAACTGTTGTAATAAAATTTAGAAATGTGAATGAGTAATAAAGTTATTCTTTATGTGACTTTGAGCATCATGGCCTTGACAGCGTTCTACCACCGACTCTGCGGCATAGGCTGGCTTGGACATGACTCGTATCCGAAAATCTAGTGCGGGTCGTGACAAGTTTTTGTGGTGGCCCATGAAGGTCAGTTTTCGCAAATCATATGAACTTGTGGTAGTACCAATATTAGTCGTACTACTGCATGCCTGCGACTAGGAAGTGCTCATTCACAACTAGGAGTAAGTCAATTTTAGGAGAATGGTTAGGACTAGGAGTCCCTAGTTTAATTTGACATTTGGGTAGTTAAGGTTGCTACATAGGTCTCATTAAATTTTATGTCCTATCAGATGATTTTCATAGAAGGATGCACTATTGTAATTTGATTCGATGGTATTTAAGATGAGTAGATTTGTATCCCTCTTTTCAAAATTTTAAAAATATCTTTTATTATTATTTATTTGAATTAAAATATGATTTTTATAATTTTATAATATTTAATTTAATAATAATTATTATAGAAGCCTTAGTCATGGTTAAATTTTGGAGTGCCAAATGACTAGAAATGATGGCGCGGATAGTGCAGCGGCGTGCTTTGACTAGTGTATTAGCTATGGTAGGGAAGACCGAGCTATACGTGTGTTCGAACTAGGAAAACCAGGAAAAGTTGTGACTTGATCCCTATAGATTAATTTAATTTGTTATAATACGACTTTTAGAAGACCCAAGCCCTGGCAGTCATGTAGTGCCCCAACGACATCCATATAAATACGTAGATGTGTATATAAATTGGTAATCCATCTTTAGTCTCGTGAATAATATTAAATTGTATATTGAATATAATATATGTATTATTCTTATTTAAATTTATATTGGAAATAGGACATTCTTCTTTAGAATGATATTTTGGGATTTATTCAGGATATATATATATATATATATATATATATATATATATATATATATATATATATATATATATATATATATATATAGACACACACACACACACACACTTGTGTATCAATATATTCATAATAGACATAGTGCTTTATACATATTTCCCTCGATCTTGAATATTAGAGAATCGAAATTAAAGTTTGTATTTCTCTTGTCTTCGATCATATTTTCCTAATCAATTGTCTGAATTTCAAAGCTGATACTTTTCTTCGAGAACTATACTTATCAGGACCAACTTGTTGAAACTCTAGAACCTTCTTCGAAATTATGTGGATATAGTTGGAGTAGTTTTCGATGACACATAATGGTAAGACAGCAGCGCACTGTCGCCATTGACTTAAATTACCGAGACTGCGAGTTCGCTGTAGCCAGCAGCGCACTAGCGTGGCATGATCCCCAAGTTGAAGTAATTTCAAGTCTGCATAAGTCGTTGAATGATACTAAAACCATATCCTAATTATCCTATCTTGACCCTTGAGTGGTATGTCAATATTGGTAGAGCCATAGAACATTTGATACCATTCCATGTTTGAGTCGCAAAACCAAGGTTCACTGCAGCCAGTTGTACATTGGCGAGACATGGATTCCTGGTGAAATGATTCCAGATATGCACGGTTCCGAATACCATAGAGGCTATACCTTTTATTGGCATATGACTATTGACTTTTTACGATCCGCAAAAGCTTGCACTCTCGCTCCAAACTAATTTGATATCACCTCTCTCATTATGGTATCATAAATAAGGCTTGTCGTTCTTCCTTTCTTATCATCTATTCGTCGAATCGTCATTTGATTCATCCTCATTTCAAACCTACTAGTAACTTTTAATCCTGTAATCCAATAGATTCATAATCGCACCCAGATTATGGTAGTATGATCATGCCTATATAATTGATCGCGTTAAAAAGATTTCGATCTAGACCATCCTTAACGACTTCCTAAACACAATTAAAATACAACTAGACTATTTTGACTATATTTCGATCGAGATAATTCGCATATTTTTCTAGATTTTGACTCGGTAATCGTGCCTAGGTAATCTCTCCTAAATAGTTTGAGTTAATCGTGCCACACAAATAAATTTTTATCGTTCCTAAAATGATTTGGGTTGTGACTACACTATTTAACCATAATCGTAATCGTGCCTATGCTTCAACTTAATTATTGCTAGTGCCTAAAAATTTGTTCCATTATGATCATGACTATTTTGATCATGTTCATGCTCGTGCCAACTTCTAATTTTAATCATGCTTGAATGACTTGCATGAGTAGCCTTAATCTTAACTACAACTTACTTGTATCTAAGTAATTTAATCCTGTTAGATTTTGTGCAACTTTGGTCTTGTTGAGGCTTACATAATTTTAATTAGTGATTAGTCATGCCTAAAACTTTTCTCCTCTTCCCAAACATACTTAGACTTTGATGATGACTGGACCCTCTGACCATATAATTTGATCATATTGTGATCGTGCCTAAACAGATGTTAATGTTGACCCAATTTTCTCGATCCTTCTTAAAACAAATTTGAGCGTGACTCAATCATAATATGTTTAGGTCGTCCCAGATCACCTTTTTGATTTCATCCGCGATTTCACATGATTAATTTGATCATGAATGTATTATTTCTTGATTATACTTATTCATATCGATTGAAATATCTCTCGATTATATACTTAGTCATGCATATTCGTGTCCATTGAAATTTTGAGGACAAATTTTTTCTAAGGTGGGTAGATTTGTAACTCCGCCTCCCGAATTATTTTTTTAAAAATATTTTTTATTTTAATTAGTGTGTTTAAAGGGGATATTCCTTCAGACTTTGCGGAGGATATTTGATCAGAAACTAATTTAAATTTAACACTTTGAGATGTGCTAATATTGTTTTAATAAAAAATATTTTATTATTAAAATTATAAAAGAAGCTTCATTATTACTTTAGGCTTTCAAATGATTATGGTTTTGAGAATTAGATATTTCGTAACAATCAAAAGAATTTCTAGTTTAGTTTATTATAAATAAGATTTTGAGACCAATAAAAATATCTTATACATTTATTTAGATATATCGATATTATTAAAATGATCAAATATCTGATTTATGTAATGTTAAATTTATCTATTTAGTAAACTAAATATTTTTAAATAAATATCCCGATGTTTAATCTAATCTCGATTTGATTTCCGATAGGATTCTTCCTAGAGCGACCCTATCCTTCTATATGATATATGTATATGAGAACCATCTCTCTCCTAACTAACAAATTCTTCTCCCTCATATACAATCCCTCTCTGAGTGTGCGTACATGATCTCCTCTCTCCCTCAACCATATACCATACATTCTCTATCCATATTTTGCCTATGTCCCTTCCCTGACCCACGCTCGAACCCATGTCGTCTGTCAAAGGACCCCCGTCGGCGAACCTATACATGGCAGATGTTGACGTTGTCTCTAATAGACATCTTCCCATCCGTGTGCGCCGGAGCTTGCCGAGCGAGATGTAGCCTGTTCATTCCGAACCCAGCCGTGTCGGAGGATGCCTCGCCCACATCCAGAACTCCTTCCTTGCCATCCACGGCCATGCAGCCGATCCCTCGTCTCCTTAGCGCAGAGTCCCGACACTTAGACAACAACACCAACGCCCTCAACATCAACCATGCCGCCAATTCTGCCTCGAACCGATCCAACCATCGTTCTCCTCCGTCGCACGTGAGCAGATCGCTACCAGCTTCACCATGATACAACCACCCCCACAAATCTCAGCCATTTGCCGCCATCTATACCCTCCAGGACTCACACAATTGATCTCCCCAACCACCCGACTCTGGCACCACCCAAGCCAACTCCGCCTGCACTTCCGCCACCACCACCACCAAGTTCACCAAAAACCACCGCTAAAAACGTACCTGACCTTTCCTCCTGTCCCCGTAGAGCCACCCACCGCGACAGGCGTCCCCACCGAGCCATGCTTAACCACCACGGCCTCGTACCACCTTCAGATCCACTGGATCTGCACGGGACCCCCGCCGCGAGGAACCCCCGTGAGCCATCCCCGGCTGATCCACAACCACAATAGCTAGTCATCATCTCCCTCCGCCTTGGCGACCACTCTTGAAGCTCACGTTTTCGCCCAACACCGGCGCCGAAGACCATCCCGTCACTGTCAAACTCATCTCCTCCGGCCATCTTGAACGCCCGCTGCTGCCACCACCATCATGAAACTCTGACCACCGCCGTGGTCGAATCGGACCTGGCCTCGACGCCGTGTCATGCCCCTCCCTACGAGCGATGCAAAAATCGACAGTGCCGTATCACCGTATCATCCGAGCGTCGGCGACCGCCTCCCACATCTACTGCGCCTCCCCAACTCCGACGCGGAGAGCCGACAAAGCCCAAGTGACCACCACCTCTCCTTGGCAGGTCCGACGATCGCAGATCACGCAGCCTTGCTGCCGCGTGGAAGCCACCACCGTGCCGAGCTCGCCTCCAAAATGTCGCCTCTAGGGAGCTTCCCTTCGCATGGTGGCCGCCTTGACTGTGCTCAGGTCGAGCCTCCCAGTTCGGAATTGGTAAGCCTCTCCATTTTTGCCCTCTCTTTCCATTCATTATTTTGCTCTCTATTTGAGAACAATGAAGTTCTCTTTGCTCTATTCGAGAGCAGGGAGGAGCTTTACTTTATTACAACAGCAGTAGTACAGTATAGCATTAGTGTTATTTTTAATTGTAAAGTAGTTAGTATATACATATGCATATACATAAGTATACTACAAGGACTATTAGTAGTATTATTATTATTATTGTTCTTATGATTATGATGATGTTGTCAGTTTATATAAGCAATTATATGACTGAATTTATGAAATTATTCACATTAGTTTTAGTTGCCAATAGTTTTAATTATAATTATTATTAAAATAAATTCCTAAAAGTTATTTTGTGACAAAATATAGAATGGGGCTTGGCCCTACACCTATTTTCAAATATGGCTTAAAGTCTTATTGTAATAATTATGGTAATCTGAATATAGTTTTGAACTAAAGTATTTTGGGTAAATTAAGGAATTATGTCTAAAAGGATCTGCTAGCTTTTCAAACGTATCTATCCAATTATTTTATCATTTCCAATTATCATACATATAATTTCTAACTAATTTTAAATACTTTCCTAAAATTATAGTTAGACTTCAAAATGATTTCCTTATAGTTTTTCCAAAATAGTTATTTAAAATATTGGATTAATAGTTTCCATATCAAAAACTTTTTTCTAAAGGAATAGATACAAATATTATTCATAATTTCTAAAAAGATGATAATTTCTAGATAGTTTATAAATACCTTCTAAATAAATATATTATTTTCTAATTGAGAATTATGTTCTCAAATGAATTCCTCTTAGGTTAACCTTGATCATGACCAATCTAATCACATTCCTATTTCTTTTGCCAACATTGGACTTCTCCATATCGACCCTGGCCAATAAGACTGACGCAACGGGACTATTGGTTTCACCAGCTAAGGACCTCAGGCAAGTACACTTTCTGATTGCTTTCGATTCATAGTAGTCTTTCCATTTCATGGTTATACATATGTCTTGCTGCTTGTTGACACGCTCGTCACACAAAGATTAGTATCATGGATTTATTTTAATTCTTGATTGTCATTACATGATTACCATGCTTGCGACTTGATTCCATGAGTACTAGCTGGGCAGGGAAGTATCCTAGTAGACGTGTGAACTACCCAAAAATATCCTAAAATGTCTGATCTTGACTGATAGCAGCTGTATCCGACACGTGCAGGGTGCCATATTTACCCCTTAGCCGTTCACATGTCGAACAAGATATTTCAAAACACATAGATAGTTGTCTTTTATTTGTTTCCTGGTTTTCTTCACCGCTTGCCATGACATCAATTACTTTCTAGTTTTCATCTCACATATGTTATTTTCATGTCTTATGAATTCTATTATGTTTTCGCATTGCCGTCAGTTGTGTGCTTGTTCCATTCCTGACTGAAAACCAACATTTTTAGGTTAGCTGTGGCTTCACTTAGCATTGGGAGATACGGGCGTACTTGCAGGCCAAGACTTAGACTTTAGATAGATGTTGTAGCCATTCAAATATGTGTAAGAATTTCATATTTTCTTTCAAATATAATCTTGTAACTATTGTAAGAAAATTTAGAAATATGAATGAGCAATAAAGTTATTCTTTATGTGACTTTGAGCATCATAGCCTTGACAGCGTTCTACCGCCGACTCTGCGGCGTAGGCTGGCTTGGACACGTCTCGTATCCGAAAAGCGGGTGCGGATCGTGACACGTAGCATGTGGTGATGTGGGGCTCGTCTTCTCTATGGCTCACCGACCCCCTGTTAAGCCTCTGGCGTGGAGTCGGCGTGTAGTAGAGTCTCTGAAAGACGAAATGCCTGTTCGACGATGGTGCAGCTGTTTGCTGACAACGGCAGTTGATGGTAATCTGGGTACAAGTGTCACGACCCACTACCCAAGTTGTTGGGCCGGGCCGAGTCATGTCCAGCCTACGCTTGAGATAAGCGCAGTAAGCTGTTCTAGAGATCACAAGATAATACTAAATGTGCTAACATATCTATAAGTAAAGAAGAGTCATAAATGCTCCAAACAAAAAAGTCATCTCATAATAATAATAAGTCCAAGTACAAGTCCGAAATGTAAAACTGGATACAGGTCCAGTTATAAAATACGTAGTCTAATACATGACTGCACTAAATATCTTGAGCAACTACACAAACTAGACGCGTTTCCCCACAGGTACATCCTCGTAAGGCAAAGCCTGGTCCTCGGCAGTAACTCCATAATATGGTTCACAGAGCAACTCCTCCTCAGTAAGAATACCTACAACGTTATCCTGTCAGGATGGGAGCAAGTATTGTTTCTAGCAAACTAATATACGAAACATGAAATGAACATAAGAGAAATAAACTGGAAACATGGTATCTCATACTCTATCATGGCAAGGACACATATGTCATATAGACATATCTATATATAATGTTTAAAACTGTAGCAGGTACGTGATCGTCAATAGGTGTAAAATGTACTGCAGCACAAGTATATAAAATGTACTTCCGTACAAGTAAAATAAGCGATAGATGTACATACGTACAAATATAGCTGGTGCGCCTACGACAAGGTATACATAAAATGTCAACCTTGCTCGGTACGTACGTACGAATAAGGGGGCATGATCACGTACGCTACTAACAGTTTCCCCATAACCCAGATTCTAATCATGTGAGAGATATATAAAGACTGTTCTAAGCATGGTAGTAACTGAAAGTACAACATGTGAAGATTTAACTTGCTACCCCAAGGATCAGCATTTAACATGGTTGGATTCGCAGTTCATTGATGTAACAGTATGTAAAGTTTGTAGAAGTATTTGCCTTTAGCAAAGCAAAGCAGCGATAAAAAATACTATAGATGCCTGGTAACTCGTCACTGTAGAAATAAATACATGAACTTAGTTTTAATACTAAGTTAAATACTAAGACACTAGTGGTGCAACACTACTTTCAAACTGGACACCTAGCCAAATGGTGACTTTAGCATAAGAGACCAATGTGGGGTAACACAATACTCAAACTAACTTTCTAGGGTCTTTACACTAGTGCGGGGTGAGGTTCAATACGACTAAAACGTAAAACAACACAAAAAGTTGTAAGTCGTAATTATTCAATAATTAAATCAACTGTACACTATGTTCAATTAATTTTGAGATAGACAAAAAGCTCAATTTTATATAAGATAAAGTACCAAAATGATCTTTGTTAATTATAGAAATTTATACTAATTTTTTTGGAATTTATAAACCCTCATAAATATTTATTAAAAATCAGCAAACATAAATATACAGAAAATGAGTTCTGTTTTCCTATTTTTATAAAATACCAACAGCACTTAATAAATGCTGGAAAAATTGTAATAAATTGTCTAAATTAATAGAGTATTTAAATATAATTTTTTCCATATTTTTACAGCACTTAAAATATATATAAAATTCAAAAACAGCAAGCAACAGTTTCTGGAAATTAATTAATTAATTATTTACTATTTTTGTCCATGTATTCGAATTGAACCGAAGTCCATGTAACGCCCCAGTCCCAAAATACGTAGGACTAGGTACATCGACATGCCAGCTGTATACATACGAAGTACACTCCAATATATGGAAACCTTGTATGTATACATAAGCTGTAAAATACAGTAGAACCCTATAACTAAATCTCATCCACTAGATAAATAAATGATACAAAAGCAACTTTGAATTTGTCATGTATACAATCGTTGGGCGGAGACAAAGTCCACTACCAACTATCTCAAATAGAATGTACAAGAAGTGATCGATAAAATAACGAAACGAACCAAGCGCAATCGTCTTCGAAAGAATGGAGAAGATCACGGCCTTGGCTAGAACACCTGCAAAATCACAGAAGCACACACCTGGAGAGATAACCAGGTCCTCAGAGGGACGTAACAAGACATATAATATCATGCCATATAAACTGAATAAATATTGCTCAAA
This sequence comes from Iris pallida, assembly GCA_029216955.1. Classification (NCBI taxonomy): domain Eukaryota; kingdom Viridiplantae; phylum Streptophyta; class Magnoliopsida; order Asparagales; family Iridaceae; genus Iris; species Iris pallida. The sequence continues at coordinate 1,979 of JANAVB010040762.1, read as the reverse complement.
TAAATAAGTCAATTCAATTATAACATGGTCCAATACACACCTATTGAACTAGCTTACCATCCCCCCAACCAAACAAGGACAGGAGATGGTAAACTAATTCACAGTGACATATCTTTCCATGCTATGAATCTAATATGGTATTCAGACTCCAACAAGGTTCAATACCTTCTCATCGGAGTAGTAAGTCACACCTACAACCAAACAAGGACAAGATGTGACTAACTAATCTGCGACAAGTTATTATTCCAAGCCACGGTCAGATACAAGTACCCAAACCAAGAGTACTCATACCTAACGGATAAGGTAGCCTAACCGTTCTAAGTGAATGCAGTTATAAGAACAGTTCATGGTCGCATGACTACCGGGTTAAGTCAAGAAAATACCAATGCAGTACCTCAGTAGCGAGTCACAACACCATATACTATTCCTCAGTATCGAGCGAGTCTATAGCATATAGTCTACCTATCGTTCCTCAGTAGCGAGCGAGTCTACGATAGATAGGGTGGTAGTCAACTTCCAATCATGTTCTCCCCGCCCAATGCCAACTCATAACTGCTAAGTCTTCTAGCATGCAATTCTAATAGCAGTTATTTCCTAACGCACGGCTTATACGTACTGGTGGCCAGCCAATCACGCATGTCCGAGTCCTACATGAGGTTCACAACAACGTGGTATAAATGTGTCAAGGCCTATGAATGCAACACACAAGGTGGTCCCTTAAATCTAGGTTTAATGTGTAAGAAAAATAATACATAGCAGGAAATATAAATGAACAGTAAGTTCTAATGGGTTATGCCATGTATCACAGTTTATTTTACATAAAAAAATAAATAATGCATGAAATATGAGCTAAATAAATAAACAGCAAATGGCAAGGTGTCTTGCCTGAGGGTGGTGCGAGATGTAGCAAAATCCAACAGTCAGAATCATCAACACGAAAGTCAAAATCCACAAGGAGCTCCGGATGATGAAACAAACATCACGAACGAGTTTGGAATAAAAGTTATGCCTAGGAAACGCCTGTCCAAAAGTCAAATTCTGGAACAGGGGCAAAATCGTAATTTTGGGTCAAAAACGATGTCCGCCGTTGGACCCGCCTTGTACCAAAATGCGTGCCAGAACCTACGGTCTCTAATGTCGTCAAACTACATGTCTATGAATTTGTTTTTCCGAGACGAAATCAAAGGTATGTCAAATTTTGGATTCCGAGGAGCCGTGCACAAAATCGCCCGTTGAGTGGGATTGTGGGCCCGCCAAAATGGCGTCCCAGTCAACGGTCTCAGAATCGGACCAAACTTGGCATACAGGATTAGAAAAATATTTTGAGTCCAATGGTGCAAGTTTCGTCACGATTTGATGAGTGTGCACAAAGTAATTGAAAATATCGAAAAAGGCCCGATACGGAAAAATTTGACGGATACGGATCAAATTCGTCGCGTACATGCAACCAACTTGAATTCCGTCAAATTCCGCACGTCCGCAAAGTTGATACGGACCCTTCGGTACTCTCGATTTGCGACGGGGTCGCCGTTTGTCGGGATGTACCTCGTACCGGGCTTTTTAAGTTTTTGAAAACTAATTTTTTTTGTGATTTTTAAACTAATTAAACCTAAAATTTATTACATAATAAATAAAACTATTTGAAGGGAATGCTGGAGGGTCATGTAGGCTTTCTACAAGAGTTTACGGATCTAAAAACTTGACAAGAATTGGAAGAGAAATTAATTGGAGAAGTCGGGTACCTCGATATTAAAAACTATCGTTGTTGTGGGTGTTTGTTGTTGTTGCCATGGCGACCGTGAGGCGGAGATACTTTTGCTCCGGCGAGGCTGGCACGCACGCCGAGGATAGGGAGGAGGATGGAGAAGAGGAAGTAGAAGGAATTTTAGGGTTTGATTCATATATATATATATATATATATGTATATACATATATATGTATATAACCTTTTAATTGTGAAGGAGGGTAGCCGCACTTTA
>JANAVB010040761.1:0-178709 GCA_029216955.1 Iris pallida | reverse complement strand
TAGTAGAAGGAGAAGAAGAATTAAGATGAAGAGAAGAAGAAGAATAAGCAACTGCAACAAGAGCAGTGGCAGTACCAGCTGCAGCAGCAGCTGAGTGCAGCAGTAATAGCAGCATGCGCAGCTGCAGCAGCAGCAGCAGCGCAGTAGCAAAGCGCAGTAGCAACAATAACATGTAGCAGCAGCCGCAGTAGCTAAATCCCCCCCATGGATATATATATATATTATATATATATAAAATATAATATATATATATATTATATATATATATATATATATATTATATATAAGAGAATAAGAAGAAGTTTAAGAGATTAGAAGAAGAAGAGTTAAGAAGAATTGGAAGATTAGAAGGAAAGAAGAGATTAGAAGAAGAAGAGGAAAAATTAGAATTAAGAGAAGGAGAGGAATGAGATTAGAAAATAGAAGAAGGATAATAAGAAGAAGGAGAGGAGAAGGATAAGTAGAATAGAAAAATTAGGAGAAGGAAGAGGAATTAGAAGAATAGGATTTAGAGGAGTTTGAGTTAAAGGGCGAAATCGAGCTCCGAGCGTCGGAATGAGATGAAACTTGGAGGGGACCTAGAATACGTGAAATAGACTTTGCGGGTAGGCTTCCGAGTTGAAATCGGAGTTGTAGGGCGACGGTATCGTGCCGTACCATTGCGTATCTTGATTTATTCAAGATATCGACAATAGGTCGTAAGATGGACTAGACGTCCACTCTACCTAGGTATTTTTGTAGATAATGAACGTATAGGCTAGTATCATGCTACCCTAGGGAGCTCAGATCAAAATACCAAGCGTAGGTAGGCTAACTTGATAATTGCCTAAATTAGAATTTTACCTTTTTAAAGCATAAAATCGGATATTGGCCTACGACCGAGATTCGGGTTTCGAAGTCCAAGATGGACTTGGATATGGGTTGTAAGGGTTGGTAATGATTAGAAATAGTCGCCTAGACCTAGTCTTGACCTTGGTTGACCACGGTTGACCACGGTTGACTTTTTAGACCAAAAGTCAACAATGGGTCAACACTTTACCCTATTTAGTCCCAAATTTCATTAAACTTGGACAGTTGACCAAAAGTCAACTGTTAGTCACCAGTGACCTAGGGTTGACCTAGAGTTGACCAGAGTTGACCCGTTGACCAAAAGTCAACTGTAAGTCAACTTTTGACATAGTTTGATTCAGATTGACTTCCAATGTTCTCCCATGACCAAGATTGACCCAACTAGACATGTCTTGACCTAGAATGACTTAATAGGATTTAATTTGTTTGACTTTACTTCCTAAACATAGTATTGATACGTCTTGTTCTCTATAGGTCCTCGAGACACTGCAGTGGATCCGGTTGACATATTTTATCATCTTACAGGCGAGTACATTCTCTGATAACTTATTCCCAATTTATGATAGCTGTTATGATTCATATACTTAGTATTGATATGCTTATTCCTGACACATGGTTCTCACAGATTGGTATTCCTGGATCCCGACGAGAAATGTTTCTCCTTCTTAGGTTGGGATGTATTGTGCAAGCTCCCTTGTAGCTCTTGCTCAATATATGGTCACTGATTCTAGAGAAGGTTCGCTACCTTCTCATTAGAATCTCGTGCGGTGACGTGTCCTGTTTGGATCCATTCTACCAGTTGGGGTAGGGGAGTAGTAGCGTATGCCTGTGATCAGATCCATCCCGCATTCCCGAACAGTGTGAGTCATATACCGTACATATGACTTGCCAGGCCAGTTCTTGACAGGTACCCAAGCCGATCACAAGTTGAAACTACTACTCACACACATTGGACATATGGCTTACCTTGACTTGTGTACATACCATGATTCCGTTCTACTTTTTTGTTCTAACTCTAGCTCTACAGCTTACCATGCCATGATACATTTATGTACACTCCATGATTTCATTGTATATGCTCTATTTACAGTCTTATAGCTTTTATTCTATCTTGAGATCTGTTATGAGATATATGTACTCGTTCCATCCTGACTGGATATGTTGACAAAATATTACAGATGCAGATGAGGGGGATTGCAGTACCTACTACGGTCCGGATGACGTAGTGGGCTTAGACTTGGTCCAGCAAGGCTTAGCTCCGCCTGACGAGACTTTACCTATTGCTTAGTTAGAGTAGGTCTTTTGTACTAGACCTTGTCTCCAGTTACTTTTGAGACTGTATTACATTTGGATTGTATTAGAGACTTGGACTTGTATATTATTTGTGTTTGGACTTGACAGGTTTTATTTTATCGTCTTGTTATCTTTATCTTTCAGTCTTTACTTTATCATCTTAGAGTTGTAATTGAGTACTCATATATATATATTCATTGCTTGTCCTCCGTTCGGAGTTGACCATATTCTCGACAGGTTTTTTGATATATATATATAAACTGTTGTTAGAGTAGAAAACCTACAGCGTTCTACGCCGTTTTTACGGTGAGGGCTGGGCGTTGTCACATACACGTGCCCTTATAGCGGGTGCGGGTCATGACAATGAGACCTGTACTCCCCACCTCGATCACTTCTTATTCTTTTGAGTTATTGTCCAGTCTGCCGCTCAGCTTCGGCTTTGAACTCCTTGAACTTCTCGAATGCTTCGTCTTTAGCCTTCTGCAAGTAGAGGAACGCATACTTTGAGAAGTCATCGATGAAGGTTATGAAATACTTCATCCCGGCCTTTGTAGAGAATTGTTTGAAATCACAGATATCGGAGTGTACCAACTCCAGAAGATCTGTACTTCGATTAACCCGAGGAAAGGGTTTTCTTATGATCTTTGTTTGAGCACAAACTTCACATTTCTCTACCTTACCCCCACACTTGGAGATAAGTCATAGACTAGACATTCTATTTATTCATTTACAATGAACATGTCCTAGCCTATTATGCCACAACTCAAAAGTATAAGCAGAAGGAGTGATTTCATTAATCACATTAATTACATTGGACTGATTTACAAGTTGAATTTTGAACATTCCTTCGGTATAAAAAGCTTTTTTCGAAATATGTTCCCTTGATAGACATCACCATCTGGCCAGCATTGATGTCCATCCTGGGGCCTGCGTTGCAGAGTAGGCCTCCTGAGATCAGGTTCTTGGCGATAGCAGGTACGTGCTTCATGTCTTGAAGCGTCAGAGACTTTCCAGGAGTCAGCTTCAACACCACCGTCCCGATCCCGAGCACTTCAGCTTGTGCCTGGTTCGCCATCATAACCACTTCAGAAGTAGGTGTATAGGTGGTGAACCACTCCTTACTGGAGCAGACATGGCAGGAGGCTCCAGTGTCTACCCACCAGTCAGAGTCAGTCCTTACTGAACCTGCACAATCATAGCAACAACGTCAGTGATCATAGATACCTTACTAGGCTCTCCTTGCTCTGATTGCTTGGTCTTTGCTTTGCATTCACTTTTGAAGTGGCCCTTCTTGCCACACTTGAAACAAGGCATCTGAGACTTTGCCTTCTTTCGCTTGAAGGAAGTCCCCTTCACGTTCAAATTGTTAGGTCCTTCTTCTTGCTATGGGAAGCCGCCTGCTTTCCCCTTGGTTCCTTGGTATGAACCAGATTGGCGTTAGCCAATTGCTTGGACAGTGTGTCCACCTTTAGTTGAGTCCGCATCTGGTCCTCAACATAGATTTCCTGCAAGAGATCTTCAAGGCTGATCTCAAGCTTCTTTCTATGCATGTTTGTATAGAACTTACTCCATCCAGCGGGGAGCTTTGAGATAATCCCTCCAACAACAAACTTGTCAGGAAGGGGCATCGCCTCGTCTTCCAACTTCTGTCGCAGCTTCAAAAAAAATTTTACCTGCGGCAACATGGACTTCTCGTCCTCAAAGATCCATTTGTGTTATTTTTCACCCACAAATATCTTGCTCATGTTCTTGTCTTCTTCGTACAGTTTCTCCAGAGACTCCCATATGTCTCTGGCAATTAGTTTCTTACTGTAGGATTCTGCTAGGGAATCCTCCATAGCATTCAGGATAAGCAACCTGCAAATGCTATTCTTCTTTCTCCACTTGGCCTAAAGTTTAGTAGCCGCAGTGATTGCGGCAGCAGACCCAGTATCTGGAACGGTAGGTTCCTCTTCAAGAAGTACGTGATCAACGTCTCTGAGTTGAAGAGTAAGATAAATCTTTCTCTTCCAGACTTGATAATGCTTTCCATCAAACTTTTCTAACTTACAAAAGTCAGTATTGAGGAGTGAAGCATTAAAGTTTTCCATCGTAGCAATAAAGCTTTAAGATTGTTAGTGACGGGGCACAATTTTTCGATGGAAAACTTGAGAATATGAAACGATTGTAAAGACAATGTTTCAAATCAACACTTCAAAGAAGGTGATCCTGAATTACGGGAATCTAAAAAGATTTCCTAATCAAAAATAATTGATCGTAGTACTTCTAAAAAGAAGATACAATCAGAATTACTGGCAGCAATGAAGAAGGTGACTGGCGAAAGATGGAAGAACTCCTGCTGGGGTGAATTATCACCGTTGCTCAAAGCTTTATTCGCCCTACACGAACAGCTTCCAGGAACCAGCAAGTTCGTCGGAGAACTTGGAACACTCCTGCTCTTCTGACTCCTCGGATGGACACGAACTCCCGTGCAAAAGCAACGCTGGTGCAGCGCCTTTCCTCTCTCTCTCTCGAAGGCTGCTGGAATTCGCAAGCAAATTCTGATCAGAACTGTGTTAAAGAACACTTCTGAATTCTCTGTTTACTTGTACTAAAAAATATTTCGTAAACTTTCTGTGGTGGCTTCTCTTACTTGTATATCTCTTGTATATCTCTTGCCTTGAGAGAGAGAGAGAGAGGATGCCTTATATAGGCCCTGCAGCAACTGTTCGGTTGCCACAAAGTTAGGAACGTGGTAAAAATCATCCCGAACATGTAGCAACCGCACAGAATATGCAAGTGCATGTTCTGCTGTAAGTTGCGCCAACTGCGCGCATCCTGCGCCCCTTGCACTCCGTGCACTGAGCCACTTGCGCTAACCTGCACCACTGCGCGCACTGCGCCACTGCGCAACCTGCGCAACCTGCACGACCTGCGCCACCTTGCGCCACTTGCGCAACGTACGCCACGCGCGCAACTTGCGCAACGTACGCAACGTGCGCAACCGGCGCAACCTGTGCGCAACCTGGCGCACAACCTGGCGCGCACCCTGGTCGCGTAACCTGTGGCGCGCAACCTGTGCGCAACCTGGCACGCAACCTGGCGCGCAACCTGTGGCACAGCGCAAGTGGCTCGCGCTAAGTGCAAAGTGCGCCAACAAAATGCCACATTACGCCTCATGAGCTGTGAAACCCATTATTTTATTATTAATTATTTAATAGTGTTTTATTAGTATTTCGAAAATTATTATTATATTAAATAATTTTGGGTGAAAAAGAATTTCGAAAATATTAATAAACTTGGACTTTTGATTTTCGGACCCAGACCCGAGTCCGAACCCAGACCCAGGCCCGAGCTCAATCTTTTTCCTATTTCCTTCCTAATCTGGTTTTGACTATTTTGCTATTAATAAAAGAAAAATAATAATAATAATAATAATAATATAATAAATACCAGCTGGTCCCGTAGGACCAGCAACTTCAACCCATGAATTGGTAAAAGCCACTATCTATTCACTCTCCCCACACACGTAACCGACCTCACCCTTTAATTACTCTCCATCACTCCCCTTTCTCTCCTGTCCATTTGTCTCCCCAACGTAAACTCCCCATCACTTCATTCATAAACACCCCACTACTTCCATCTCCTCTTCAACAGAAGAGAAGCTCTCACCATTTCACAAACTCTCTCCCTCTCCACTCTCTGGATAATATTTTCTCATCTCTCTCCCTCTCTCCCTATTCTCTAATTTTTCCCAACTACTTCACAACCCCCACCTAACCCCCAAAACCCTCGGCTGTGCGCCCCTCTCCTCGCGGACCCTCTCCGGCCCGATGTTCTGTTGTCCGGCCGTTCCTGGTCGTAGACCCGCTTCCCGCGGCTCGTCGGCTCCCTAACCCGCTGTCCGGAGACTCTCGAGTCCATGACGGCACGTCCCGAGTCCGAGGCCACCCTTCGGACTCCGTCATCGAGCCTCTCGGTAAATTTCTTGATAATCAGAGTAGTTCGTCCCTCCCGTGTCGAGTCTATGATGATAATCGGTCCCCTGTTTCCCTTTGGGAAATTCGGTTAGCTACGTAGTAGATTCGGTTAGCTGCGTTAGCATATTCTGTGATTTTGTCTGCTGGGTTTTGTATGTGGTTGGTGGATTTCGGATTTCTCGGGTATTTCGGGAAGGTTCTGGTGGTTTGGAAAATTATTTCGGTGGATATATTTCGGGATTATTATTTGGTTGGAACAATTGCAGGTTCTGTGGCGCATTTTCCAGTTTTGGGTTTGTCCCGAAATAGAGGAAATGCTGCCCAAATTTTTACAAAACTTTATTTAATTTGATTTCAAAATTGATTTTCGGGATAATGAATTTAAAACTGATTTTTCGGGCGACGACCGTACCGGTCTGTGGGCCCTGGCGAAATGCAAACGCACCGGTCCGACCGGGCGTTGTGGTATTAGTTGGATTTTGATGATGGACCGAGTCTGAGACTCTTAAACATTTATTTTAAATTATTTTATTTAATATTTAGGCTATTTATTATAGTCATTTATTTACTGTACTTTATTTAGTAATTAGATCTTTTCCTCTTATTTGATGTAAAAATAATTGTACAGGGCATAAGCCCACTCTAGGATGTTTAGCTGTGCCCTTGTATTGTGTAGCGTAGATCTTTATTTTCTTTTCTGGGTGGATGTGATCTTGGGTGGTTTTGATTAGACGTATAATCGTAGTTAGAGCGTAATTTTCTAATTAATTAAGAATTAATTATTGGATGAAATATTAGTAAATAACTAGTTCATGATTTATCACTATAAGAAACTATAATTTTATAAATATATTACAAAAACACAAAGTTTTCCAAAGTTAATTGGTCCTTGTTATTATTTCCAAATAACCAAATTAATCGGTTTAATCAACGCACGTAGTTGCGACGTAATCGTTAGCTGTAAATTAATACAACTTAAAACCTGACTAGGATTTACTACTAGAGATTGCAACTAGCACACTTAGTCTGGTTATTCAAGGTTCTAAGTCGAGTTCTCAACTGTAGGAACTCGAAGTTACACCTGACGTTCCTCCTCGGTACCGACTCGTCTATCCAGTCATTCTAAAACAAAGGCAAGTGCAGTTATGTCTATTTGGTAATTTATCTAGTAATTGTTTTATTGCAATTTTAAACCACATTGCTACACGAAACTCTCTCCTAGAGTTCGAATATTGACTCATTGATTGAATCTGATTGACTCGGGATATTGGGGAAGTAGTGTAGCGTCTATGACCAATACCCCTATATTGCATCATTGATTGTGCGAGCTGATTCCTCCTATACACGAGGATAGGTCGGACCGTATCATTAGGATACAAGTGAATCATCCCAAGCCGGTCATAGTTCGTTGCCTACTCAAATCACATTGTTTTCGATTGTAGAATTGTTGAAAAATATTGTTAAAGTATTTCAAATTGTTTAACATTGCAAATTTCAAATTATTATTTGAATTATTGGATATTCGTAATTGTACTTTGCTCCCTCCTGACTGGAGACAACATTTTAGGTATCACTGAGGATGAAGAGCTATACTATAATATCTATTATGACCCGGTCCTCTACCCTGCGAAGGTACCAGAGCCATCTCTGGAGGACGCTGATCCTGGGACTACAGAACCAGATGCTTAGATAGTTTTTCTTTTCTGCATTTTCTTCTTTATTTGGAGTTTGTAGTTTATTTCAGCATTTCATTTCCAGTTGTACTTCTGAATATTTTATTAAACAAAGTTTCATTTCCGAATAGAACAGTTGTGACAAATGTAATTGTGTTGTTGTGAATACCTGCAATAGAACAGTTTACTGCCGCCGTCTCACAACGGTGCAGGCTGGGCATGATCCGATTCGACCCAAGAAATTGGGACCGGGTCGTGACATGTTTTTAGTGGTGGCCCATGCAGGTCAGAACAACAACTTAGAAAAACATATTTAGAAACAACTAGAACACTAGAACATCAATTTGTCACAACATAAGACTGAAATATATTATAAATAAATATTTTTGTTTGACTATAGACTGGTAGGATACCTTGCTTATGTGTGCGTCCTAAACCTTCCAGAGAATGACCATTGACCAAATCCTACTGGCGATGAGGTGTCATCTCCGGATCATATCCCATCTCCTCAACCAAGTCCAGAGTTTATTCTCTCGCGGCTGACTGACCGTCCCCATAATGCATCCAGTGAAGTTTTCACTACACTGGCGATTCCTACCTCTCCTCAAACTGAGTTGCATTTCCTTGGTGGAGTATCCATTCTTGTTGCTCCACCAGTACCAGCAAACACCTCCCAAATGGTTGCCCTATTTCAAGAAATCCTGGAGTTCCAGAAAGCTCAAGATGAAGCCCAGCAGGAACAGATGAATATCACGAGAGAAGACATGAAGAACGTCATGATGTAGCCTTAGTTATCCCCAACCAAGTTAGAGCAGAACTTTTGTCCTAGGAAGGATACCCTTGAAACTAGAAGATATTTTGGGTCCCATCAAGTACTCTACTTTTCGGCAGCCTTGTCGTAAGAAGCTATGGGCTTGTAACTATTGCAAGAGGCCTGGTCATCAGACCGTTAGTTGCCGCAAGAGATTGGGACAATGTTTGGCATGTGGATCTGCTGAACATTGGGTAAAGGACTGCCCCTTATCTTTCCATCAAACCAGAGCTTATATCCCAGCAACACCTGTTAGGCCACAACCTAGGGACCCTCTTTCTATCCAGCAGACCCTACCCCTTACAATAAGGCATGATGCATACTCGAGGTTCGTAGAAGATGAAGGACCAGATCAATGAAGGCTCTAAGATTTATTCAGGAAGGAACTTCACCTTAGGGAACACCTATCTTGTTTGTGCCCAGGAAGGATGGAACAACGGATGTGCATCGATTACCAGACACTAAAGAACAAGTACTTTCTGTCTGGATCGAGGATCTGTTTGATCGGGTTGTATGGAGTTAGGGTGTTTCGAAGTTTGACTTAAGATTTGACTTCCATCAAATCAAAGTCAGGAAAGAGGACATTTCCAAGACGGCGTTCAAACACCAAGTATGGGTAGTTTTCTTTGGTCAGGACGTTAGACTGACAAATGCTTCTGCTGTGTTCATGAATCTCATGAACAGAGATTTTCATGAGTATTTGAATCAGTTTATTTTCCCCATAGATAACCTTCTGATATATTTGAAGACTGAAGAAGAGCATGAAGAACATCTGAGGAAGTTTTGGAAACTTTGAGGAAAAAGAAGTTTTATGGTAAGTTACCTGAACGTGGATTTTCTTTGACAAGGTGGACTTTTGGCCATGTTGGCAAGAGAAGAAATTTTGATGGAAGATAGCTGCTGTTGAAAAGTGGTATACCCCAAGTTCAATTCGGAAGTTTCTTGAACTTGGCTAGCTACTATCAGAAGTTCGTGAAGGAATTCGCCAAGATTGCTGAGCCGATGACGAAGCTCACTTGGAAGAATGAAGAGTTCATCTGGACGAAAGATTGCCAGGCGGCATTGAGGAGCTAAAGAAGAGACTTACCACTACACCAATCCTTGCGCTACCCGCAGGAACCGGTGGTTTCTCAATTTACAGTAATATCTCTGGAAAAGGACTGGGCTGCGTTCTTCAACAACATGGAAAAGTAATTGCATACACATGTAGGCAACTACAGACTCATGAGAAGAATCATCCCACACCTAATTTGAATTGCTGCAATTATCTTTACTATGAAGCTATGGAAGCATAATTTTATAGAAAGGGAGTGAAAAATATGTACGGACTACCAAAGTCTGAAATATGTCTTCACTCAGGAAGGGCTGAATGTTAGACTAAGAAGATGGTTGAAGCAGATGAAGGTTTTCGACATCGACCTGCATCGAGAAGTTTGGACTGGAGGTTATACTACCTGGAGATAGAAGGACGGAGCTGGATGCTAATTCAGTATTGATGAAGTTCGAGGCTGAGGGACAAAAATCAAGAGAACGTAGTTTCAAAACGAGGCACTTTGCAAGTTTAGAGATCAAGTGTTAGCAGGAACACTTGAGGGTTTCTAAATTGATCAGCAGTGGAACTCTGAAGAAAGGTACGAGACTTTGCGTATCGGCTGACAAACGGAGGAACGAGTTGATGAAAGAAATGCACCAGTTGCAGTATTCCATAAATTCAGGAGATAATAAGATGTATCAGAATATGCCTCCATTAATTGGTGTTATGGAATAAAGAAGGACAATTCCAGGTATGGGATTAGATGCGAATTTGTCAACATGAAGAATTTAGCAAGAGGACAACAAGCTTGTTGGAGCCGCTGGACAATTCGGAGTGAAAGTGGAAGCATATAATAATGAACTTTGAGTAAGGATTGCCTTGTTCCCAAGGAGGGAAGGGCACCAATTGGATTATAGTAAACCGACTGACTAAGTCAGCACACTTTTTCCCTTCAAAGTTGGTTATCCACTAAGAAGTAGGCAGCATTGTACGAGAAGCACATCTACCGGATTCATGGAGTACCGCGGGACGAGCAAGCAGAGAGGTCAATCCAGACGCTTGAAGATATATTGAAATTTTGCGTCTTGGAATTTGGTAGGTCTTGGGAAGACCAAATTACTTTTGGTGAAGTTTTCTCCTACCAGAGGAACAATCAGTTTTGACGGAGCTGGAAAGTGAGGCCAGGTACATCAGGCCATTTGAAGTTTAAGACGAGTTGGAAGTAGCATACCAGTTAGCTCTACCAGCTAAACTTGAGAGTGTGCAACATCTTCTACGTCACAGCTCAGACGCTACATTTCCGGATCCGAGTTCCATATTGGATAATTCAGAGCTGAAGATTGGACTCAACCTTTCAGAGCCAGAGAAACCAGTTGCAAGCGTAGTCAGAGGTGAGAAGAAGATCAGAATTTGAGCCATCATTTAAACTCCTATCTTTTCGTTCTAAACTTGACTAATGCTGCTAAATTAGCCTAGTTTTGCAAGCTATCTTTTTGTCAAGCTTGATCATGACGGTATTTTATTGGGTGCACCCACTAATATATTGTCTAATCAGGACCGGTGCATGATGGTCTGATCAACCTCGTGTACTTTGGTTCGCTTTTGTATTTTTCTACATGGATGATATCATAAATGAAACTTGTCCCTAAACCGTCTCATCCACGACTGCCTTGGAAATTCTTATTGTTGGACCTGGGTTACGAGCGCAATACCTGTACCTATTTGATTCTCCTACCCTGCCTTTAAATTTCGAGGACGAAATTTTCTAAGGAGGGAAGATTGTGAAACCCATTATTTTATTATTAATTATTTAATAGTGTTTTATTAGTATTTCGAAAATTATTATTATATTAAATAATTTTGGGTGAAAAAGAATTTCAAAAATATTAATAAACTTGGACTTTTGATTTTCGGACCCAGACCCGAGTCCGAACCCAGACCCAGGCCCGAGCTCAATCTTTTTCCTATTTCCTTCCTAATCTGGTTTTGACTGTTTTGCTATTAATAAAAAAAAAATAATAATAATAATATAATAAATACCAGCTGGTCCCGTAGGACCAGCAACTTCAACCCATGAATTAGTAAAAGCCACTATCTATTCACTCTCCCCACACACGTAACCGACCTCACCCTTTAATTACTCTCCATCACTCCCCTTTCTCTCCTGTCCATTTGTCTCCCCAACGTAAACTCCCCATCACTTCATTCATAAACACCCCACTACTTCCATCTCCTCTTCAACAGAAGAGAAGCTCTCACCATTTCACAAACTCTCTCCCTCTCCACTCTCTGGATAACATTTTCTCATCTCTCTCTCTCTCTCTCCCTATTCTCTAATTTTTCCCAACTACTTCACAACCCCCACCTAACCCCCAAAACCCTCGGCTGTGTGCCCCTCTCCTCGCGGACCCTCTCCGGCCCGTTGTTCTGTTGTCCGGCCGTTCCTGGTCGTAGACCCGCTTCCCGCGGCTCGTCGGCTCCCTGACCCGCTATCCGGAGACTCTCGAGTCCATGACGGCACGTCCCGAGTCCGAGGGCACCCTTCGGACTCCGTCATCGAGCCTCTCGGTAAATTTCTTGATAATCAGAGTAGTTCGTCCCTCCCGTGTCGAGTCTGTGATGATAATCGGTCCCCGGTTTCCCTTTGGGAAATTCGGTTAGCTACGTAGTAGATTCGGTTAGCTGCGTTAGCATATTCTGTGATTTTGTCTGCTGGGTTTTGTATGTGGTTGGTGGATTTCGGATTTCCCGGGTATTTCGGGAAGGTTCTGGTGGTTTGGAAAATTATTTCGGTGGATATATTTTCGGGATTATTATTTGGTTGGAACAATTGCAGGTTCTGTGGCGCATTTCCCAGTTTTGGGTTTGTCCCGAAATAGAGGAAATGCTGCCCAAATTTTTACAAAACTTTATTTAATTTGATTTCAAAATTGGTTTTCGGGATAATGAATTTAAAACTGATTTTTCGGGCGACGACCGTACCGGTCTGTGGGCCCTGGCGAAATGCAAACACACCGGTCCGACCGGGCGTTGTGGTATTAGCTGGATTTTGATGATGGACCGAGTCTGAGACTCTTAAACATTTATTTTAAATTATTTTATTTAATATTTAGGCTATTTATTATAGTCATTTATTTACTGCACTTTATTTAGTAATTAGATCTTTTCCTCTTATTTGATGTAAAAATAATTGTACAGGGCATAAGCCCACTCTAGGATATTTAGCTGTGCCCTTGTATTGTGTAGCGTAGATCTTTATTTTCTTTTCTGGGTGGATGTGATCTTGGGTGGTTTGATTAGACGTATAATCGTAGTTAGAGCGTAATTTTCTAATTAATTAAGAATTAATTATTGGATGAAATATTAGTAAATAACTAGTTCATGATTTATCACTATAAGAAACTATAATTTTATAAATATATTACAAAAACACAAAAAATTTTAAAGTTAATTGGTCCTTGTTATTATTTCCAAATAACCAAATTAATCGGTTTAATCAACGCACGTAGTTGCGACGTAATCGTTAGCTGTAAATTAATACAACTTAAAATCTGACTAGGATTTACTACTAGAGATTGCAACTAGCACACTTAGTCTGGTTATTCAAGGTTCTAAGTCGAGTTCTCAACTGTAGGAACTCGAAGTTACACCTGACGTTCCTCCTCGGTACCGACTCGTCTATCCAGTCATTCTAAAACAAAGGCAAGTGCAGTTATGTCTATTTGGTAATTTATCTAGTAATTATTTTATTGCAATTTTAAACCACATTGCTACACGGAACTCTCTCCTAGAGTTCGAATATTGACTCATTGATTGAATCTGATTGACTCGGGATATTAGGGAAGTAGTGTAGCGTCTATGACCAATACCCCTATATTGCATCATTGATTGTGCGAGCTGATTCCTCCTATACACGAGGATAGGCCGGACCGTATCATTAGGATACAAGTGAATCATCCCAAGCCGGTCATAGTTCGTTGCCTACTCAAATCACATTGTTTTCGATTGTAGAATTGTTGGAAAATATTGTTAAAGTATTTCAAATTGTTTAACATTGCAAATTTCAAATTATTATTTGAATTATTGGATATTCGTAATTGTACTTTGCTCTCTCCTGACTGGAGACAACATTTTAGGTATCACTGAGGATGAAGAGCTATACTATAATAGCTATTATGACCCGGTCCTCTACCCTGCGAAGGTACCAGAGCCGTCTCTGGAGGACGCTGATCCTGGGACTACAGAACCAGATGCTTAGATAGTTTTTCTTTTCTGCATTTTCTCCTTTATTTGGAGTTTGTAGTTTATTTCAGCATTTCATTTCCAGTTGTACTTCTGAATATTTTATTAAACAAAGTTTCATTTCCGAATAGAACAGTTGTGACAAATGTAATTGTGTTGTTGTGAATACCTGCAATGGAACAGCTTACTGCCGCCGTCTCACAACGGTGCAGGCTGGGCATGATCCGATTCGACCCAAGAAATTGGGATCGGGTCGTGACATGAGCCCATGAGCCCATGAGCCCGAGTCCGAGTCGCTAAGCCCCTACGGGGCTTAGCTCCCATGGAAATGAATTTCCCAATAGCAAAAAGCATGAATGATTTTATTGTTGATTTAGCCTTTTTTTCATTAGAAAAATAATCCCACATGGCACACCCATGTGCACCTCCACACCACATGTGCATCTCTAAAATAGGAAAGCTAATATATAGAGATACATTTGTTTTGGCCTAGCCGATGTGGGACTAAAGTTCTAAACAAAAGAGGCCAAAACCCAACATTACCGTCCCTAACATCACATCTCAAAGTCGTCGTTCTTGAAACAATTGGTTCGTAGTATTGGTATCGAAATCGGTATCAAACCACTTTTATGAGTATCAAGATTGATGGTATTGGCACTTACAATAGTTCCGAATCAGAGTACTGGATTTTTTTTTTGATATAGAAATAAATAATTATTAATAAATTATTAACTTTTTACAAAATATATATTTTATACATTTAGGCATAATTTTAAGAGTTTTAGTATTGTTTCTTAGTAGTTTGAAATTGAATGAAATAGTACCATTGCCATTGGTTTCTTGCAGTATATAAGTTTTATTCTTTTACATGCATGCTTTTACAATCTTGCTGTACTATTACACCATTGTTGTTGGCATTTTTCATTCAATTTTTTTTCTTCAAATTGACTGAAAATTGAGAGCCCCAATGTCGGTGTTGGTTAGTATCTGGTATCGGTCGGCATCGGATCCGGACATGCCAAACCATATCGGTATCGATCGTATCGGATCAGTATTGGCCGATACTACAAACTATGTCCCAAACTCAAACCCAATATGGATCAGTACCCGAAAAGGGTCGAGTCAAGGTCGGACCGGACCGGTCGGGCCCAAGTTTATCCGATTTTATTTTAAAAAAAAATAAAACATAAAAGGTTGGAAAGGGGGGGGGGTTTGGTTGTATAGGCATCGAGTCTTTCATTATATAATGAAGTAGTAAGAAAAAAGAATTTATTATTTAATTAATAATTTTTAAATATATATCATTCTCATTACATAACTGTTTATTGACACAATTTATGTTTGAGTTTTTTTTGCTTCAACTTCTCTCCACGCTTTTTGTGACACAAAAAAAATTTTGTAGAGAGGTTAAAAAAATTATAAGTCACATAAAAAAAAATCTAATTATAATAGCATATATTGAAAAATGATACATAATAGTTGCGACTAATGATAAATAAATAAAAAAAAAATTTCAAGAAAATGTAAGATACTCGATACAATTGTCTAGATGTTTACATAGTTTTTCTGTACCACAATTAGGTTTTTATTAGATCCTATAATACATGCATTTAACAAGAGTTGCATGTGAGTGTATTCTTTTGGTATCACGCCCATTATAAACTCCATTAAAGTCGTGCCAAAATTATGATCTCATCCAATTATGATTCATTCCTTCTCCATATTCGAGTGTCCAATGAGGTTGCACGGATTGAGGTCCTTATACCTTTGAGGTTATGGTGATTAGCTTCACCAAATATTACACAAGATTTTTGTAAGTATTAGAAGAGAGGAAAAAAATTATGGTAAAATTGTATTAATAAAGTCTTGTCACGACCCGATCCCAACTTGTTGGGTCGAACCGGATCATGCCCAACCTGCACTGTTGTGAGATGGCGACAGTAAGCTGTTTTATTGCAGGTAATCACAATAACATCTAAACATTTTTCACAACATTTATATACGGGAACTTTAAAACTTTTATTAATCAACAAAATGGAATACATATGAAATTGAAAGTGCTGAAAGGAAATACTGAATTCAAGTCTACAAAAATTCCAATAAAAGAAACTCGAATTAAAACGACAACTAGCTAGAATTGCTGTCTCGACAGCCTCAGGATCTGCGTCCTCCAAGGGGTCTTCGGTAACACAGCAGAATATGGTACTGGGTTATAGTAGCTATTGTGCTATAGCTCAGCAATTATCAGTGACACCTAAAATATTGGGTCTCCCGTCAGGAGGGAGCAAGTACGAGTATATATCCAACATTTCAAATAATAATAGAAATTTGCAATTTTAAACAATTTGAACTACAATATTTACCTACAATTCTACACGGTAGAAAACAATGTGATTTGAGTAGATAACATCTCTCGTGATATCAATCTGTTTCTGCTGGGCCTCGGCTTGGGCCTTCTGGGACTCCAGGATTCCTTGAAATAGGACAACCATTTGGGAGGTGTCTGCTGGGACTGGTGGGGCGACAGGAGTAACTATCATAACAGGAGATGGTGAAGTTGCCGTGGGCGAAATAGGTTCGGCCGTAGTATGAGCTGTGCTGGAGACTTGTGCAGCAGAGGGGGGATTGATGAGCTGCAAAGGAGAAGGGTTGGAACGGGCCTGAGAAAGGGGGGTGTGATCAGGAGATAACACCTTGTCATCAGCAGGACTAGAACGGGTTGTCTTTCCTCTAGTCATAGTCTGAAAGGTTTAGGAAGCAAACATAAGCAAGGTAGCCTACCAGTCTATAACAACCAAAAATATTTATTTATAATATAATTCGGTCATATGTTGTGACAAATTAATGTTCTAGTGTTCTAAATGTTCTAGAGGTGTTCTCCTAAGTTGTTGAGAGAGTGACCTGCATGGGCCACCACTAAAAACATGTCACGATCCGATCCCAACTTGTTGGGTCGAACCGGATCATGCCCAGCCTGCATCGTTGTGAGACGGCGGTAGTAAGCTGTTTTATTGCAGGTAATCACAACATCTAAACATTTGTCACAACATTTATATACGGAAACTTTAAAACTTTTATTAATCAATAAAATGGAATACATCTGAAATTGAAAGTGCTGAAAGGAAATACTGAATTCAAGTCTACAAAAATTCTAATAAAAGAAACTCGAATTAAAACGACAACTAGCTAGAATGGCTGTCTCGACAGCCTCAGGATCTGCGTCCTCCAAGGGGTCTCCGGTAACACAGCAGAATATGGTACTGGGTCATAGTAGCTATTGTGCTATAGCTCAGCAATCATCAGTGACACCTAAAATATTCGGTCTCCAGTCAGGAGGGAGCAAGTACGAGTATATATCCAACATTTCAAATAATAATTGAAATTTGCAATTTTAAACAATTTGAAATACAATATTTACCTACAATTCTACACGGTAGAAAACAATGTGATTTGAGTAGATAATGACTATGACCGGCTTGGGTTGTACACTTGTATCCTAGCGATACGATATGGCTTATCCCCGTGTGTAAGAGGGGTAAGCTAATACATTCATTAATTATTTGGGGTATTGGTCATAGACACTACACTACTTCACCAATATCCCGCAGTCAATCAATCAATACTCCAGGAGAGAGTTCCGTGTAACAATGTGGTTTAAACATGCAAGATAACAATTACTAATTAAAATGCAGAATAATATAACCGTAACTTGCCTCAATTTGTAAGACTGGAGTAGGGACAAGTTGGTACTGAGGAGGATGTCAAGTTCGTCTTCAAGATCCTACAGTTGAGAACTTGATTTAGAACCATTGTGAAACCGAGCTAGGTGTGCTAGTTGCAATTTCTAGTAGCAGGTCCTAGTCAAGTTTTAAGTTTGTTTATTTAATCTACTGATAACGGTTTACGACGCGTACTACGTTGGTTCTCATTTAGTTGGATAGCCAGTTTCTGGTTTACTTGGAAAAATTGTTGTTACCGGTTAATTCGCAAAACTTTGTATTTTTAATATTATACGTATAAAACTACATTTTCTTTCAATGATAAAACGTGGGTTTTGTTAACTACCAATATTTTATTCAAGGTATTTTATCGTGAAAAAAATTCTTATTAATTTATACAAAATATTTATTAGCCATTTTGTCACGAAGCGCCTAATTACGAAAACGATAAAACCATCCAGAAAATAAAGAAAAAAATCCTAATCTACACAATACAAGTCCACAGCGAAAGGAAGTAGAAAACTGGGCTTATGCCCTTACAAACTTTACATAAATGAAATTAGAGGAAAATTAGTTAGCTCTGAAAATGTCCCATATTCTAAATACTGAAAACAAAAACTAATAAATAATTTAAATTAAATCTTAGGAGTCTCAGACTTGGTCCAATCGTCACTATTTTTAGCTAATGCCTCAACGTCCGGGTAAAACCGGTTTCGTTTGCATTTCGCTAGGGCCCATGGACCGATACGGTCGTCGCCCAAAAATCCGATTTGAAATATTTTCTGAAAACCGATTTAAAATTTATTTATAAAATTTTATAAAAATTTGGGCAGCATTCCTTCTATATTCGGGATAACCCAAAACTGGGAAATGCGCCAAAACACCCAACACATATCCCAAACCAGGGAAAACACATTTATATAGAAAATATATTAACAGAAAACATTTCCGAAGCCTAATCGGAAATCCCGAAATTCCGAATATCCAAACCAACCTTAAAAATATCACAGAAACGTCTCCGAAAAAATCCGAAATCACTACGTCGACCCAAAATCGAATTCCCGGGAGGGAATCGGGGACCAATTCTCATCGTCGACTACCGAAAATGGAACGGAACAAAGGAATTATACCTTGGGTTGCTCGGCTAGAGCTCTCAGATGATATAAAGAAAGAAAATGAATACGCGGACAGTGGATCGGCTCGGGACAGCACCTCTCCGGGGTACGGCTGCACTAGACAGCGGGATCCGGAGATCGGGACACGAAGAAAACACGGACAGCGGGTTCAAAAATTCCGGGACAGCACTGGACAGCGCTGTTCGGATCAGCGGGGCACGGGAGAGCTCGCGGGAACCGTGGCAGGGGCGCGGACGTGGGGAAACCGGCGGATGCGGGCGAGGGGGCCGACCGAGGTCGGGAGCTCGGGTGCCGGCGAAGGGGCCGTGAGAGCTCGCTGGACGGGCGCGGGCTCGGCAGGGGAAGGCCGGAGGAGGCGCTGGTGGCGGGCCGAGAGGGGAGCAGCGCCGGAGTGGGGGTGGCCGGGGAACGGCGTCGGAGTGCTGTGGGCGCGGGGGCCGCACGATGGCGATCGGCCGGCGAACGCCGAGGGGCGGGGGTGAGGTCGCCGGGGCGGGCGCTGGAGCTAGGGCAGGGGTGAGCCGGGGAGCGGCGCTGCCGGAGTCGAGGGGGCCGGGGCTCGGGGGCTCTGGTGCTGGAGGGAGAGCTCGAGAAGAGTTTGGGAGGGAGAGAGAGAGAGAGAGATGGGGTGAAGTTCTGATGCCTATGGTGAGAGTGGGGGAAATGGGTTAAAAAGGAGAGTGTGGAGTTTGTGGGATGTGGAGAGGAGTAGTCTTTGGAGAAATAAGGGGAACTACTTCCAACGTGGTTGACCAAGTCAGGTCGGGGGGGGGGGGGGGGGGGGGGGGGGGGGGGGTTAGAATTAGTAATAGATTTTATTATTATTATTTTTTTAAAGAGGGAAAATAAAGATGGGTCTCGGAAACGGGATTGGGTTCGGGTTCGAACTGGTCCAGGCTCGGGTCTCGCAAACAAAAATCCCAGTTATTATTTTGAAAATAATTTTCGAACCCACAATAATAATAATAATAAATATAATACTAATATAATATATATAACCAAAATCCAATAATAATCCAAATTGCAATTAATCCAATAATCCAATAATTTCGAAAACGCGGATTACACAAGTCTTATTTGTAAAAAAATTCTGGATGCCAAATGACCACTAATATCTTTAAAATATAGTTGTTATAGGAGTATTTTGGTCATTTTTTACAAAATGACCAAAATATCACTTAATAATATTCACACACGACTAAAAAATAGGTGTATCTTGGTAAAATTACCTCCAAAAGCTAATATAGCTGTTGGGAGGTTTATCAAAAAAAAAAATTTCCTACGTTTATCTAACAATTAATAGGGAGGTTAAACCGTAAAACAATTCCCCCCCAAAAAATAATAAAATCGAAATGATGGACTATGGGGCAATAACCGGGTCGACTCGAGCCTGTGTCTGGATCTGGGCCAGAGATCGGACCGGACCAAATTGACCGGTTTTTTTGGGGTAGCTTCGGCTCGGACCGATTGTGGAGTCGGACCGGATCGGTCCGGACCTGGACAGTAAACTCAGCCCAAAACCGGTACAAGAGTGGACCGGCTCATCTCGGACCCAGGCTGAGTTCTGAGCTGCTCAGTCCAATACAGACCTTGAACAATTGCAATTGGTGACGAAGACCTACTTTTGGTGTTGCATATATGAAACTACTACTACTGCAGTATTTATGTCATTTATGTTCTCTAACATGAAGAGAGGAAAAAATATGCAAACGAAAAACACCAAAAAATTGAGATTGTCGCACATAGTCGGTGAGGAGCCGGTAATGAGGATATATCAACATAAATAAGAACAATGAGGATGTGAGTGCCCAAATATTTGAGAAAAGAGACCAATATGCGGTAGAGCAACGGAAACCCAGTTCAGTCAGAGATTAACGAACACGCTCATGCTGGACCTTCTGAACTTTTTTAGACTATACGAGGACTTTGTCAATTTGCAGAGGAAGTTGGGCTTCGCAGGATCAGTAAATCCCTTGGGTTGGGTCATATAGATGGGCTCTTGAAGAGAGCCGCCGAGGAAAGCATTGCTTATAGTCAAAAGCCATATTGTTGTGTGAATCCTCTCGCACCATCAACCGTGCTTTCAATCTGTCGATAATGCCATCGGAGTTTTGCTTGATGCGATAGGTCCAAGTAAAGTACCAATATTTCTACCAGTAGGCAGCGAGAGTCCAAGTTTTGGAACGGGTTATCAAATATCAACTTATCATGTGATCGATGAGTGGAAGTAGTTGTTTTTACTGGTGGGGGGTGATGAAGCCGGGGTAAACGTAGTAAACAACTACTACGTACTTCCACTCATCCATCACATGATTGTGTACCAAGGGAAGAATCTGACAGTAGCAAAGGAGATGAAGATTTTGGTGCTGGATTAGTGGTGGGAGTAGACAAAGACACAATGATAGAGGATTGGGTGGAGGGACTTGGAAGGCATGCACTGACATTGTGAGTAGATCAGATGTCCTTAAAAAAAAAAAGGTTGTCGTCCCAGTGATATCCTATCTTCTGTGCATGCAACTTTGTTATCCATAATATCAGATGTCCTTAAAAAAAAGTTGTCCCAGTGATATCCTATTTTCTGTGCATGCAACTTTGTTATCCATAATTATTTAATTTTTTAAATAAAAAATATATGTAATGCATGCGTAGGAGATGAAATATTATTGGAACATCCATTTTGGGAACAACACATCTGCTTTCCATTAAGAATGTGGCAATATCTCTACTATTTACTATAATAAAGTAGTTTCAAAACGGCTCAGAATGAGTTCCTTCAAGTAGTACGTATATTCTCATAATTTTAAAAAAATACGAAAAAAATAATTCTAAAACTAACTTCTAATCGTAATTAAAAATTAGTCTGAATGAGCCGTCATAATTAAAAATTAAGAAAAAAAATCCTAACTAATAGCTTAACTACCTGATATTTCTAACAACATACACATGATATAACAAATTCTAATTAAAATATAAATATATCTATAACAATATATATATATATATATATATATATATATATATATATATATATATATATATATAAACTATTTTTAAATCATATCAAAAAATATTATTTAAAGTGCGTTGCTCAGGAAGAAAAATGCTATTTGGCCCTACAAAATAGGGTAAAGTGCATATAAACCCTCCTTAGATTTGTCTCGTTAGCAAAATAAGATCTTTTAGAAAACTTAAGCAGTTCACACCTCCCGCAAAACCTGTCTTGCTTATAAAGGCCCTTCATATCAAAGAGACGTTAGAAGTAGCCGTTACAAGCAATTTTTTTGGTAAAGTAAATTATGGACTACCCAAATACCCTTAGAAGCAAAGGTTTACAATGTGGCTCCCCCCTTTCATTCTCTATATATATGATGGTTTTCATAGACACCACCCAAGCTTTTTATTTTCTAAATTTTCGACCGGTTTGTTGGAAAAATAACATTATATTTTTTTATCTTCCTTTTTTTTTTTTACTTATTTGCTCTCAATTAATATATTGAAGCTTTTTTTTACTTACAGATCTCATATCCAACTGCAAATTATGGCCAGTTGATCGCAATCTTCATTCTCAAGACGTCTAAATAGAAATTGTGCAAGAACAATTTATTGCCATTGTGGATTAATTAGTCCATTGAAAACATCATGGACACCAACAAATCCTGGAAGAAGATTCTACGGGTGTGCAAATTTTTCAACAAATTCTTGTGGTTTTCTACTATAGGAGGATGAGAAACTTTCAGAACACTATCAAATCATAATGTGAAATTTAATGAAAGAATTAAAGGAGTACCGAGGCCAAGGTTTACAATCTCTTCCTAGAGAATCGACAGTGGCGGTGGCAGCAACTGAACCAAGACCATGCTTCAACATACATGTTTTGCAATTTATTTTCGAATTTTTAACATGTTTAGTAATGTTTAAGTTATTTGTATGAGAAATAAATGTGATGAAAATAAATTTGTACCAAGGTTTACAATTCCAATTTCAATATGAATCCTCAAATATGAAATGAAAGCCATGCATCAAATTTGCATCCTCAAATATGTATCCTCAATATAAACGTTACAGTTCACCAAGATGTTCATCAAATATGCATCAAATTAGCATCCTCAAATATGCATCAAATTTGCAATAGTAACAGTCACAGTATAAGTAACAGTAACAGTAAAAGCAACATATTAGAGTAACAAAACAAAATATGCATCCTCAAATGTGCATGAAATTTGCATTTCAGCTTCACAACAGTAATAAAATATGAACACATTAAAGTTCACCATGGACCATAGACCATCCTAACTGACTGCAACAGAGCATTTTTTTTAACCAAAAGCTTCACATCAGCAGTATACTTCACAAAATATGAACACATCTATTTATTGAACACCCAACATGAACTTTACATATCCAAAATGTAAACTGCACTATACTTCACACCCTTAGAAGCTAAACAAAATCACCCAAAAGCCAAAAAAATTGCTTCAATATGCCAGCAACAACCTATCATCCACAATTTGCAGCAACCTATACAAGTAAGAATTTTCCATATGAAGAAGTAAGAATTAGAATTGGTGAAATGAAGAAGTAAGAATTAGAAAGAAATAAAATGATGAAATGAAGAAGTAAGAATTAGGAACTTGGCATCCATAAGTTTAGTCCAACAAACTGACATACATAAATTCCTTAGGGACAGTGGCTCAGATAAGTTAGTGAGTAAAGGATTTGGGCAACCCACAAAGCTCCCCACCGATGATGGATTTGGACAGTAGCATCATAAAATACATCAGTTGCTCCCCACAAACAGAGCGACCCACAGAGCTATACAACAACCCATCAGTTGCATCCCACAAACAGAGCAACCCACAGGGCAAAATAGTCATCAGTTGCTCCCTAAAATACATCAGTTGCTCCCCATTATAGCAACAAGTAGCATCCCACAGATCCTTATACCCACATATCCAATTAATTATTGCCAATTTCAAAAATGGGTTACCAAAATGATAAATACCCTTTACTTGTCTACAACCTATGAAAAGATGAGTAACAAATAATTAAAATGCCAAATTTTAAAATGAGTAACAAATAATTAAAAAGCCATATATCAGAACTAACCTTTTGGTTGTAACACTCTCTCCCCTTGTAATACTTTCATAATTATGGTTGACATTTTCTTCAAAATGAGGTGTTGGATTACCATGACACGCATGCAGGGTTGACTTGGAGAGTTTAGGCCTACCTGGTTTGCCTTTTGGCGCTGCCACCTTCTACTTAAAAGGATTTGGGCATGCTCTTGAGTTATGTCCTAACTGCTTGTACTTGCCACAGGTGATAGTGGCTCTAGTCATGACTTTTCCAGCTTCCTTCTTAGACATGCTTTCATCAGCTTATTTCTTTCTTTTCTTTTGCCTTCTCCCAGTTTGGATATGGACCACATGAGGTGTCATAGGTACAACATTTTAAAGCTGTCTTAGATTCCTCATTGAAAGAGGATTGATTACCTCTGTATAAGCCTTCAAGTAGGTAGACTTGTGGTAGTACTTATCTACATAGTCTTCAATTGAGTGTCTTTTCTTCTTAATACAAGCAGCTGCATGCTCACAAGGAATACTTGTGAGTTGCCATTCTCTACAACTGCAAGTCTTTGCTTCCAATTCCACTACCTCATTGAGTCCTCTCTGACTCACTTTAAACTTATTGAATCCAGAAGTAATAACAACACACTTTTTGACACCCTCTTTGACTTCTTCCAGCTTTTTCATTACTTTAGGAACAATGAGCCCATCACGAGCTCCCATTTTTTGTCTCTTCTCATGGAACCTTACCATGAGCATTCTTCTTATAATTTCCAGCAGACAGATAATATGCTTTTCCTTTGCTTTCAATATGTGTTTATTCCATGATTCACACATATTATTGCTTGAGAGATCACACTTAGAATTGGTTTAGAACCCATGCTTTGACCACTGTCCTGGAGGAAGTTTCATAAGATTTCTTGCTTACTTTCATGATCTTATTGATTCCTTTCTCATAATCAACTAAGGTGTATGCCTCTGAAGCTTCCCATAGAAGATACTTCAGCTTCGACCCTGGATGTTTCTTCTTAAAATTGTCATATATGTGCCTAACACAAAATTTATGCTCTGCATTAGGAAGAATATTTTGAAACACATCAAACAGGCCTTTTGGTCTATCAGAAATCTATGTGATTGCATTTCCATCCATACCAAGTGCATCCAGTAGTTGATCTATGAACTAGTTCCAAGTTTCTTTATTTTCTTCTCCACAACAACCCAAACAATAGGGAAAAAACTACTGTTGCCATCTCTTTCCACTGTACTAAGAAGTTGCCCTTTGTACCCAGTCTTCAGAAAATATCCATCTAGACCAATGAATGGTCTGCAACCTTCTTTAAAACCCTTTATCACAGCCTTCAAAGTGTAGAACATCCTCACAAATCTGGTGGACTTTCCATCTGCCTCTACTTCTCCTTTGACCCTAACAATACTCCCAAGATTAGTAGTCATCACCAGCATAGCATTCTTCCTGATGTAAGCATATTGTTCTTGGGCATGCCCATCAATCAACTATAATGCCTTCTTTTTTGCCCTTGCAATTTTGTGTCTTGAACAGTCAATCTCCAAATCTTCTACAATGTGAGTTCTAAACCCAGCATACCAGTCTGGATCATTTCTGAACCTGTACATATATCTGTTTGCAAGCCATGTAGCAGTAGCTTGTCTATTGTTGTCCACCTCAGCATAGTATCTTGGATGGTCATACACATATTTTTTCAATACAAAATTCCCATTAGCACAAAAAACACTCCCATGAATCCTCCACTCACAAGCATCATTTGTATATCTAGCTGTGACCCTCTTCGTTTCATTGTGTTTCCACTTGATATTGTACGTGTTCTTTATGACATGGAGCCTCAATGCACTCCTTAATTCTGCATGTGAATCAAACCTTTGTCCTACATGAAGAGACACATTTTCATCCCTCACCAACCTTTTCTGAGTTACCACAGGATCTGTATGAGCAGTCTCTTCATTCTCATCATCAAAACTATCTTTTGAGGAGTGTACACTACCCAACTCATCACTGGGAGCATATTCAGAGTCTTGGTCAATGTCTTCATGGGGGACAAAACTACTATATTCAACATCAGCTGCTTTTGCATCTTCCACAGATTCTTCATTCTCTACAGTTCTTTCATTATCCACAGATTCTTCATTCTCTATAGTTTTTTCATTCTCCACAGTTCTTTCTTTCTCCACATGGCCATCATTCTCCACATGTCCTTCATCTTCTACATGTTGAGGAGGTGTAACCCCGCTTTCCCAACATTTTTAAATTCTGATAATTTACTGGTATTTTTAGAATTTTAGAGATTATCTTTAGTAAAATTTGTGGAGTATTAATTTTTTGGTTAATAAATAGTCTCTTTATAGATTTTTATAAATATTGTTATTTAATTATTTAGAATTTGAAGAGGAAGAGACTATAAATTATATTTGGATTGCTCTCCAAGTTTCTAACAACCTTGTAACCAATTTTCTAACAAGTTTTGGTGTGTTTTGCAATTTATCAAATGATGTATACTTAATTGCTATTGAGCCATTTTTCTCACTCTCTTATAACCAGGGAGGAGAGAGAATGTGTTTTCATTTTCATTTCTTTTCTTGGAGGAGCTGAGCTCTCATCCCCATCCCCATCTCCTCTCGTTTTCCCAAATCTCTTGAACCCTAACCCTAATTTCTCAAAGATGGTGATGGCAGTGGCGAGCGATGAGCTGGTGGCCGACGACTAGATCTCGAGCTCCGGTGCGCGACGACTGAGTTCTCTTCTCCGATTGAAGAGTGGCGAGTTTCCGACGACTAGGCGGCGACGTACAGATCGTCTTCCTTGACGTTCTTCACCGTGAGCTCGGCGTCGACAGCCAAGGTGAGCTAAAATTCAATTTTCTTTGAGAAAATTGTTCCTCTCTCGACTTCTCACAGGATCGACGAATTCGAATCAGATCTAGATCGAGATCACGATTGTTCGATCTTCTCCTCCAGAGGTCCATCCTTCTTCGAGGATTCGTTGATCATAATTCCCCGATGAGCATCAGTTCCTGGATGTTAGATTGATAGATCGTTGAGCTTTCCAGAGGATCAACTATTGTTTTAATCGAATCATCTTTGTAAGTATAATTTCTTGGTCCCTCTTGGTGATTTCTTGAAATTTTCTTGAAAGAACGCACAGTTCCCTTAAGAACTTGCTCTTTTCTTATGCAATGCGTCTGTTTGACAAAATGCCTAAATAGAGCCTTGATTCATTCCTGGACACGAAGAGGCTATGTCCGAATTCCCGAGGTCGTGTTTCCACTCCAGAGCGAGTTCCTTACATTCAGGTACTACTCTATTTTTCTTAAGTGTCATTTGTTTGATTTGCAGATAGAATTAATAGGCGGTTGGCCGGGGTTGTGGTCGAATGCAGGGAAGTAAATTTCGGGTATTCGTGTCTAGTTTGGTTCGTGTTAGAGTTTTGGGATCGTGTCCAATTGATTGTTAGAGTCGGGTGCATTGGGTCGGCTGGACTCAGTGTGGTAAGTTAAGGTCAGTAGGGAATTGCTAGCTGCAGGGGAGGAGTTGACCGTTGAGTTAAGTTCATATTTCAAATTATGAGTGGGGGTTGGAAGAGCTAGCTCAGTGTAATGATTTTCTAAGCAATTTGTATATGGTCGATTAAGTAGTTCTATTTGTATTGCTAAATTCTTGGGGTATTGCTAGCTTGAGTAGGTTTAACTATGTAAAATCCATGTATATGCTTTGAGAGGTTGACTAGGGAATACAGAGGTTGGGTTGCAAAATGCAATGGTGATGATTACTATTATTGAGCATAAGTACTTGGTTACTATGGGCTGCTGTTGATAAGTACAATTATGCTGCAGGAGATGCCTATTTCCTTTCAACTGGGATGGTTTGGAGTTAGTTAATGGTTTGGCTAGGTTCATGTTACAAATTGCAGTTGCTTTATTAAGCCCATATTTTAGTTGGTGTGTGTGCAGGATTTCTTTTAAATTTTATTGCAAAAGTAAATTGAAGTATAGTTGAGCACTTTCTCTACTTTGCCAAGCCTATGAGTTGTCATTTGCTGAGCTTGAGTAAGAGCAAGAATTTTCTGTATGAATTATTTGGACTAGGGTTGGCCTGTATTGTGTAGTTAGCAGAGTATGGCATAAAGAATTACTTTTATAACAGGAACTGTACATGGGTGGGGAAGTTCATACAAATAAGTCTTGGGTGTGCTGAGTATGGAGTTGGTTTAGATGTAATTATTTTTTTTAAAGCAAAACATTCTAAGTACTATAAATGTTGATTTATATAGATTATATATCTCTTACTAGTATTATGATACTAGCAGAAATATTTCCAACTAATAATTATAGTTAGTATGTAACATTATTTTGCTATATAGATTTTAACTCTTTTCATGAGGAATTTACTTATTTTCCTTGGCTCATTTATAGAAGGAATAATTATAGCACAAGTATAGCAAGAAACAATTAGTTAGATTAGCGATAAATAGTTAGTGTAAATATTTGGGGTCTTCAACCAACTTGTACTTATTATTAGGAGGACATTCAGATTTACTCTCTATTACCGATCATCCCGAGCAAGGCAAGTACATTCTACGGTTTATGCTCATTTACATTCATATCCTGTGCTTTTCTTGTGACACGTTGTAACACGGTATATCATGTACTCTTGTACTTTTATGTTCCTGTATTTGCTTGTATTTGGGGAGGGAAAATACACTAGATACGTGACCAAACCCAAAACAGAAATTTAGGTTAATAGCTTAGGTCTCACATCGTGCACGTGGGACTCTAAGTCGTACCGATATTCATGTACTCATGTACTTATTCTTGTACTCACCCGAGCCGGTCATATATGCTAGTTGTATTTCAAACATTGTGCACATATCAGGTTCTTGTACTTCATGTTCAGGATTCATTTCATGTACTTTATTTTTTGTACATCCTGTACTTACATTTCCATACTTCTGTCACTCACGTTTCCCATTATACGTATTTTTCAGGATACATATATGGATTTCTGACAATTGTCAGGTGGCCCGTATTTTTGATTTATCTTATTTAGCTGGATCAACTTGATTGGTTCAACTTGGTTCCATGTACTCATGTACTTAGTCTTGTTTAATTTTGACTTGATTGGTTCAACTTGGTTCAACATGACTTGGCTTGGCTTGGTTTGGTTTATATTGGGTTGAGATGAGAGGGGTTGCTATATAAGTCAACTTCTTCTCTTTCCTCCATTATTTGCATTTACTTCTTCATCTTCTTCATTTACTCCTCCCACCTACCAAGCCTAGGCAAGTGCAACTTACTTCATGATGGATCTCAAGTTTTATTGTTCCATTCTCTTCCTTGATTCTAAGCCTCTTTAGAACTTGATATTTTTGGATTTGATGGATGGACTCTTATAGATCTAAGTTTGAAACTTTTTCGGTTTTTCTTGGTTTTGATCTCTAAAACTTTGTTACTTTCAAAATCTAATGGTTCCATGTTGTAGGAAATTCAATTCTACCCAATTTTGGCTTTTGAACCGTTTGATTTTGACTTCGGATGAGAAAGTTATGCCATTTTTATGTTCATGGGTTTCCCACACCTTTTGGTGCTGTCGGGACGATGAACAGTGCCGCGCGCAGTGTCTTCGCTGCCGCGTGCCGCGTGCCGTGCTTGCGCGCAATGTGCGCCGTGGGCGATTTTGCCCGCGCACATGCGTAACTTGCGCGACGTACGCCCGCGCACTTTTCTGCCGCGCGCCGTGCTTGCGCGCAACGTGCGCCGTGGGCGATTTTGCCTGCGCACAATGCGCAACTTGCGTGCCGTGCGCCCGCGCACTTTTCTGCCACGCGTCGCGCTTGCGCGCAACGTGCGCCATGGGGCGATTTTGCCCGTGCGCAATGCGCAACTTGGGCGGCCGCGCGCCCGCGCACCGTGCTTGCGCAGGTCACTCCAAATGACTTTTTTTGCCCGTTTGGGCTATTTTGTAGCTAAAATCTTGAAAAACTTAAAACATGAAAGTTGTAGATCTTTTCCTTGGCTTCAAGAATATGTCACTAGTTATTTTATGCAAGTTTCTCTCATTCATGATAATGTAAGGATAGAACACGATAGTGGCCTGTTAAGGCGCACTCTTAACAAGTATCAAGTAACATGATAATTCTTGATAGTGACCCGTCGTGGTGCACTCTTGACGAGTAACTTGACATGATAATTCTTGATGGTGGTCTGTTGTGACGTACTCTTGACTTGATAAAGTAACCTAACATGATAATCTCGATATGCCTTGCTAAGTAGATCTTGTCTTGACACCGTGGGTGTTTGTGCTTGTATAAGCTACATGTCTCGTCTTGCATCATATCTAGGATATGAATTCCTGATTTCTACAGTCAGGAATTCATACTGAATCTGACTAGGATAATGATTAGAGTGATCAAGTAGTTCATGAAGAGATTTCCCAGCTACAGGCAGTCCCGTTATCTGGGCGCTTTTAATTGGACTTGTAGCCTGCCGTCGAGTAGGGCACATTTTCAGCACACTGTCATGTGTTGCACCTCTAAGTCACCTAATCCAACTCTCTCAACTTGTGATCGAATAACCTGGATTAAGACTGCAGGGCTTGTGGCTGTTGGAACATCTCGATGCATCTTGTTAGTAACTAGGCTTATGATAATCCTAGTTAGTTAAAGTATCAAGCCGTACTCATTGCTTGGCCGTGATTGATGGATGGAGTCTTGTCTAGTCTTGCCTAGATCCAGTACATGGCTATCTTATGACATGCTTGTTTATGCTTTACCTTATCGATAATTGGTTATAGAGTAAGTTCTGTTTAGGTGAAGGGTTAGAACCTCGGTCCTTGTTTGGTTTACGGGTTGAAACTTGGTTACCGGAATGGTCCTTTAGTCATCTTATCGTTTATCACCCTGTTTTCTCTAACTCATGTCTTTCGTTATCCTTTTGTATCATGTGCTAATATGCTGGTTTTAGTTCTTAAGTGAAGCCTCCCTTGTGGCACTTGCTCTTTCTGGGGTCTGACCCAGCTGGTTTTGTATGGCCAGATTTCGGAGTAGCTCCCAAGGATCTTCCTGCCTTCCAGCCAGATGGTGACCACTAGGCGCAACCCTGGCAACGAGTGGGTTCTTATTTTGCTCCCCCACTCCCTTGTAAAAATATTCTTTTGAGGCTTTTAGCCACCGAGCAAGTGTTAGCTCATTTGCAACTTTACTTACTGTCTGCCTACGGGCTGTAACATGATTGACAAATCCTAGAGTTGATCATGTATGACTGAAACTCTTGCTAGTCTTCACATTTTTTATGACTAGCTTCATGATCATCTGAATATGTAATGTTTGGGATGCCTTACTTTGTATGTCTGATGATCTAACATCTTGTAACGTTACTTACTTGCTTGAGATTGAGACACTAGGCTGGCTCATGACCATAAGAGACTGTTGGCTTGTAGATAAACTCTTATGCATCTAGACAGCCGTGACCGTATATCGAGGTAGATTATACTTCAATGTACGTAGCTGGCTGTGTCTCTCCTCCGCTCTCCAGTATTCTGGTTCCGGGGCGTGACACGATTTAAGTGGTGGCCCATACAGGTCTTGTAAATCAAGATATGTGGGGGTTTTACCGAATAGATGTCTCAATCAGCATTCGCCCTTGATTTTTTACTTGTGCTTCCTAATCTTCCTGAATCTTGGCCTGATAAGGTGCTTTATCCTTGATCTATCTTGGTCCTTCCTTATTGTTCCTCATGTCATTTTCTTCAGTGGCATGGTTCCTGGTCCTACCGATTAGCAAGACGGAGCACCTCCAGTGGACCAATAACAACCTGGAGACCAAGCCCAACACTCTGGAGCGGCCTCCCGAGTCATGCATTCCGGGGATCCAGAGCCCCCAGTTCAACCCGTCCAGCCTACAGAGCCTGATAATGGAACCCTGGTGGGTCTTATCAGAGAATTGCTTGCATCTCAAAATTGTCGGAACGATGCCCTGCACCAGACAGTACAAGATGCCATGGTCAGAGTTGGTTACCAAGGAAACAACGCGGCCAACAGCTTCAAGCGTCTGAACCCTCCTTTCTTTGACGGCACTGAAGATGCTATTGCTACTGATGCATGGCTTCAGGACACAGAGGTTATCCTGGAAGCGGCTAGGATTCCTGAGAATGAGAAGGTGGCCGTTGTGCGCCTGCAGTTATTAGACTTGGCCCGCAGCTAGTGGGCGATGCTAGCAGTTGGATTACCGACGCCTGTCTCATGGGCGGTGTTCAGCAACAAGTTCCAGACGAAGTACTTCGATGCAGTAGCTCAGTATGATCTGCAGACGAGATTCACCAACCTTAAGCAAATGGACAGGACGGTCGATGGATATGCGGCCGAGTTTTTTAGACTTAGTCGGTTTGCTCCTACCTTGGTGGCAACCGAATTGGATCGAGCCCAGCGATTCCAACAGGGGCTCCACCTAGAGATTATCATATCTGTGGAGCAGTTTGAGCACCAGAAGTTTGATGCCGTCTTACGAGCAGCGAAGAGGCATGAGTATACTTCTCAGAGGATTGTAGATAGAAGCGAAGGACGGAAGAGGTCTCATGGGCTGATGTCCCAGTCTTCAGCACCAGCCCCGGCAGCTAGGGCTTTAACAATTGGAGCTCCTAGGAGGGCGACCACAGTTTCGTCGGTTCAGCACTCGACACCGACGTATCCTCAGCAGCAGAAGCAGAATCAGTCTTCCACAATGGGCTACACTCATTGTGGGAAGCCAGGGCACGTAGTATTAGAGTGTCGTAGAGCACAGGGATTGTGCTTGGCTTGTGGGGCACCGGATCACAAGATAGGGTCCTGTCCGAATAGAGCCAGTTCGTCGTCGTCAAACCTAACCAGTCCATCGGTTAGGGGACCAGCCCCAGTACAGCAGCAGTACCAGCCTCCGAGGCCATTGCCGCCTCAGGCTCAACAGTATGATCAGGCCCAAGCTCAGATCCAAACAGGCAGAGAGGTCACCAGCAGAGGGGACCAGCACCAAGAGGACAAGGTCAGGCTATGGCTCTGACCGTAGCAGAAGAGTTAGCTTCAGGTGAGGTGGTGGCAGGTACCATTCTCGTCAACTCTTTTCCAGCATCAGTATTATTTGATTCGGGTGCATCGCATTCATTTATGTCTGCACGATTCGCAACACGGATAGGACTGGAGCCCGAGTCATTATCAGTAAGACTCAATATACTTACTGGTAACGGACTTGTGGGGGTAGATAGAGTCTATTCCTCATGTCGAATCGTAGTTAGCGGTAGAGAGTTTCCCGCTAGATTGATAGAATTTTCGATGGCCGACTATGATGTGGTCCTAGGAATGGATTGGTTGAAGGATCAATACGCAAGAATAGACTGCCATATTGGCAGAATTATTTTTGGTATTCCCGACAAGCCAGAGTTTTTATTTTTCAGAGGCGAAGTAGAACCTTCTCCACCAGTATTACGGATGGCAGTAGCAGAAGCAGTTCAATTTCCCAGAGTTATAGAAGAGTTTCCTGATGTGTTTCCCGAAGAACTTCCAGGTATGCCACCGGAGAGAGAGATAGAGTTCACTATCGACTTGATTCCAGGGACGACACCAATGTCAGAGAGAGTCTATAGGATGGCACCTTCAGAATTAGAGATCTTGTACAAGATGATTGAAGAACTCAGAATCAAGGGATTCATTCGTGCTAGTGGATCACCTTGGGGAGCCCCGATGCTTCTTGTGAAAAAAAGGATGGTACGTCAAGATTATGTGTTGATTATCGTACCTTGAATTCTGTAACAATAAAGAACAGATATCCTTTACCAAGGATAGATGATTTATTCGATCAACTCAGCGGGGCAGCAGTATTTTCGAAGATTGACTTGCGATCAGGGAACCATCAGATCAGAGTCAGAGAGCAAGACATCCCGAAGACAGCGTTCCGATCAAGATATGGACATTGGGAGTTCCTTGTTATGCCATTTGGAGCGACCAATGCGCCGGCCGTATTCATGGATCTCATGAATCGTATCTTCATGCCCTATTTGGATCAGTTCGTGATAGTATTCATAGACGATATCTTAGTCTATAGCAAGAACGAGGCCGAGCATGAGCAGCATCTTCGTGTAGTTCTTCAGATTCTCAGAGAGTTCGGAGTTTCCTATGATTGGCCGGCTATTACCGACGATTTGTGTCAGACTTTGCTCGGATTTCAGCACCACTGACGTAGTTGACCCGTAAGGATATGCAGTTTGCTTGGACAATAGAGCATCAGAGTTCATTTAAGGAGTTGAAGTGAAGATTGATGACGACTCCCATTCTCACGCTTCCAAATAGGACTGGAGGATTTTCAGTTTATTGTGATGCTTCTGGCAGAGGATTGGGATGTGTCTTGATGCAGCATGGTAAGGTAGTAACTTATGCGTCACGTCAGCTTCATAATCATGAGAGGAATTACCCAACCCATGACTTGGAATTAGCAGCGGTGGTTTTTGCACTCAAGTTGTGGAGGCATTATTTGTATGGAGATCGGGTGGAGATTTTTACCGACCACAAGAGTCTTAAGTATGTGTTTACCCAGAAGGATCTTAATATGCGTCAGAGAAGATGGCTAGAGTTACTAGTGGATTATGACATCAACCTGCAGTATCATCCTGGGAAGGCCAATGTAGTTGCAGACGCGTTGAGCAGAAGAGCATGAGCTTATTTTTTAACAGCACAGCCAGAGTTGTTAGCAGATCTTCAGAAGATGGGAATAGAAATAGTTCTTCCTACCAATGTGGCATTGATGGCCAACATGCAAGTTCAGTCCAGCATAGTTGAGAGGATCAAAATGGCGCAATCAGGAGATTCTAAGCTTCAGCGGTTTAGAGCAGAGTGTGAAGTAGAATGAAGACCAGAGTTATGTATTCATGAGGATGGTACACTTCGACATGGGAGGCATCTTTGTGTACCCAGTAGTGATATCAGACAATAGATCATGGCAGAGGCTCACAGTTCACAGTATTCAATTCATCCTGGCGGTACGAAGATGTATCGTGATATTCGCCAGCATTTCTGGTGGAATGGCATGAAGAGGGAGATATCCCGGTTTGTCTCTCGTTGTTTAGTTTGCCAACAAGTTAAAGCTGAACATCAGAGGCCAGCTGGACTTCTTCAACCTTTATCGATCCCAGAATGGAAATGGGAGCATATTACCATAGATTTTGTAACTGGGTTACCTAAATCCCCAGCTAGAAGAGATGCTATATGGGTTATAGTTGATCGACTCACGAAGGTAGCTCATTTTCTCCCGTTCAGAGTTGGTCAGTCGATGGATCAGCTAGCAGAGATGTACCTCAGGCAGATAGTCAGGTTGTATGGAGTACCAGTCAGTATTGTATCCGACAGAGATTCAAGATTTACATCGCACTTTTGGCGTAGTCTTCAAGAGAGCTTAGGGACTCGTCTCAAGTTCAGTTCAGCTTATCATCCGCAGACAGATGGTCAGTCAGAACGCACAATTCAGACTCTTGAAGATATGTTATGGTCATATACACTCAACTTCGGTGGTTCGTGGGAAGATCACCTGCATCTCATGGAGTTCTCCTATAACAACAGTTTCCAGGCTAGTATCCAGATGACACCCTTTGAAGCACTGTATGGCAGGAAGTGCAGATCACCTTTAGCTTGGGATAATGTCAGCAAAAGGCAGATGCTTGGTCCAGAGATGATTACGCAGACAATCGAGGTGGTCAGACAAGTCAGAGATCATCTTCGAGTTGAACAAGACCGTCAGCGCCATTGGGCCGATTCTCATCGGCGTTCGCTTAAATTTCTATCGGCGACCACATATTCCTTAGGATCTAGCCTACCCGTGGCGTCATTCGATTCGGCATACGGAGAAAGCTTAGTCCTAGGTATATAGGGCCGTTTGACATTCTCGAGCGAGTAGGTGATGTGTCCTATCGTCTCGCTCTTCCACCGTCGTTACGTGAGGTACATGACGTATTCCATGTATCCCAATTACGACGGTACATCCCGAATTCGAGCCATATCCTTGATCATTCAGAATTGGTTGTTGGTACCAACCTTTCGTATGAGGAAAGGCCCGTATCCATATTGGACCGAAGGGAGAAGATACTCAAGAACAAGACTATTAAGTT
Source organism: Iris pallida (assembly GCA_029216955.1). NCBI lineage: Eukaryota > Viridiplantae > Streptophyta > Magnoliopsida > Asparagales > Iridaceae > Iris > Iris pallida. The sequence continues at coordinate 142,778 of JANAVB010040761.1, read as the reverse complement.
AGTTCGTATTGCTTGGGTCATCACTCTTTAGGTGAGTCAACGTGGGAGCGTGAGGATGATATCCGCTCGCGATATCCACACTTGTTTGACTCATAAGGTATATTGTCTTCCTTATGCCTTATACTTTTAATTCCTTGCTTGCATGAATGATTGCTTGATTGACTGCTAGTCGTAGCTTGCTTATGATTAATGTAGCTTGCCCCGACACCTCTAGCCTCTTGATTAAATTCTAAGGACGGAATTCTTTTAAGGTGGGTAGAGTTGTCACTCCCGTTTTCCATTATACGTATTTTTCAGGATACGTATACGGATTCTGACAATTGTCAGGTGGCCCGTATTTTTGATTTATCTTGTTTAGCTTAGTCTTGGTTTAATTTTGACTTGATTGGTTCAACTTGGTTCAACATGACTTAGCTTGGCTTGGTTTGGTTTATATTGGGTTGAGATGAGATGGGTTGCTATATAAGTCAACTTCTTCTCTTTCCTCCATTATTTGCATTTACTTCTTCATCTTCTTCATTTACTCCTCCCACCTACCAAGCCTAGGCAAGTGCAACTTGCTTCATGATGGATCTCAAGTTTTATTGTTCCATTCTCTTCCTTACTTGATTCTAAGCCTCTTTAGAACTTGACATTTTTGGATTTGATGGATGGACTCTTGTAGATCTAAGTTTGTAACTTTTTTGGTTTTTCTTGGTTTTGATCTCTAAAACTTTGTTATTTTCGAAATCTAATGGTTCCATGTTGTAGGAAATTCAATTCTACCCAATTTTGGCTTTTGAACCGCTTGATTTCGACTTCGGATGAGAAAGTTATGCCATTTTTATGTTCATGGGTTCCCCACACCTTTTGGTGTTATCGGGACGATGAACAGTGCCGCGCGCAGTGTCTTCACTGCCGCGCGCCGCGTGCCATGCTTGCGCACAACGTGCGCCGTGGGCAATTTTGCCTGCACGCAATGCGCAACTTGTGCGCCGCGCGCCCGCGCACTTTTCTGCCGCGCGCCGTGCTTGCGCACAACGTGCGCCGTGGGCGATTTTGCCCGCGTGCAATGCGCAACTTGGGCGCCGCGTGCCCGCGCACTTTTCTGCCACACGCCCGCGCGCCGTGCTTGCGCGCAACGTGCGCCGTAGGCGATTTTGCCCGCGCGCAATGCGCAACTTGTGCGCCTCGCACCCGCGCACTTTTCTGCCGCGCGCCCGCGCGCCGCGCTTGCGCACAACGTGCTCCGTGGGGCAATTTTGTCCGCGTGCAATGCGCAACTTGCGCGACCACGTGCCCGCGCGCCGTGCTTGTGCGTAACGTGCGCCGTGGGCGATTTTGCCCGCACAACTTGCGCGCAGGTCACTCCAAATGACTGTTTTTGCCCGTTTGGGCTATTTTGTAGCTAAAATCTTGAAAAACTCAAAACATGAAAGTTGTAGATCTTTTCCTTGGCTTCAAGAATATGTCACTAGTTATTTTATGCAAGTTTCTCTCATTCATGATAATGTAAGAATAGAATACGATAGTGGCCTGTTAAGGCGCACTATTAACAAGTATCAAGTAACATGATAATTTTTGATAGTGACCCGTCTTGGTGCACTCTTGACGAGTAACTTGATATGATAATTCTTGATGGTGGTCCGTTGTGATGCACTCTTGACTCGATAAAGTAACCTAACATGATAATCTCGATATGCCTTTCTAAGTAGATCTTGTCTTGACACCTTGGGTGTTTGTGCTTGTATAAGCTACATGTCTCGTCTTGCATCATGTCTAGGATATGAATTCCTGATTTCCACGGTCAGGAATTCATACTGAATCTGACTAGGATAATGACTAGAGTGATCAAGTAGTTCATGAAGAGATTTTCCAGCTACAGGCAGTCCCGTTATCTGGGCGCTTTTAATTGGACTTGTAACCTGCCGTCGAGTAGGGCACATTTCCAGCACACTGTCATGTGTTGCACCTCTAAGTAACCTAATCCAACTCTCTCAACTTGTGACCAGAGAACCTGGATTAAGGCTGCAGGGCTTGTGGCTGTTGGAACATCTCGATGCATCTTTTTAGTAACTAGGCTTGTGATAACCCTAGTTAGTTAAAGTATCAAGCCGTACTCATTGCTTGGCCGTGATTGATGGATGGAGTCTTGTCTAGTCTTGCCTAGATCTGTCAACCCCTTGACCAATTTTATCCTCGCATATTTTTTTTTATTTTTTTATTTATTATTTTTATGTTGTCATTTAATTGTCCAAACATTTGTTGAGTGTTATTTTGGTTTTACTTCTATACTAATAGATGGACCAAATAGAAAATATAGGATCAAGGATAATATAGGTAATGACAGGGACCTTTATGCAAAAGGTCATGACTTAAGTTTCTAACAGCCGAACCCTTTGAATTCAAATTGAAATTTGAATTCAGATAACTCTCAAACCCCTGTTCAAATCTTGAACTCAATGTCAATCTATCCAAACCTATTTTAAATCGAATTTCCTCCTATCCTTATAACCTGATTTCCCAGCTATAAATATGGAGAGTTCGATCAAGTGGAACCCTAGAAATATTTCATCCAACTGTAATCCCAGTCGACCAAGTCAGGATACTGTAAGGAAGAGGAAGCTCGAGTTCTTCAACTTTATAGGAGTTTTGACAAAGCAGTCATCTTCCAGGTATATATATGCACTCATTATTTCTGCCAAATCATGATCATAGTAGTCATCTTCAACCTTGTAGACGTTTGTTATAATTCCTAGTAGAACCAGATAGTATAGACTTGTACATCAGCTTTGGGGTTGTACTTGGTGTCAGGTTTCACCAATGTACCAAGTTATACCCAATATAGCAGATAGGAGTATCTGACTCCTGGGTGTTGTGCAGCCGAATATGTCTGATTCAGGGGTACAAATTGATGTATCAGTCCAAGAACAGTAGGTGAGAGGCTGCGGGACAAGATATGTACATAACATATCTACTAGATTTAGGGAAGAATTGGCCATCAGTACCAGGCACCAACATCGGTTAAACCCCAGGGAATAGGCAGCATATCCTAAAGAGCAGGGGATCCATGTATCAAGTGAAAACCCACATATGTGTGTAATCCTAATAACTAGTAGATTTTGACATGGTGGTATCAGAAATTATCAAAGAACAAGGGAACCTTTCCCTATACTTAAAGTGATACTCATGGGTATTGAGTTGAGGTTGATACAACCTGTCAACCCCAAGGCAATGGGTAGTTGACTGGTACCTTAAATCAAGGATAGATCTTGGTAGCTAACCAAATCCTAGGTACCATCCAAATCTTGGTACCACCTGCACGCAAGCAGATCAGACCCACGTATTTTTCCCTGTCACTTAGAAACCTGAGTATCAGGCTTGGGGAAACAACCATGTGGGTATCCAGTATACTAGGAGTGATGTATCAGGAAATTGCACACTGGTACAGACCTATACTAGTCCTTAGCTACCAGTTCCCTGACCTACTGACATAACTTCTAGGGTGCAGGTCAAGATCTGTTGGATTAGACCACTAGGACAGTGACCAAGACATCAAGCAATATTGCTAGTAAAGGGGATGAGACCTAGGTACTAATCCTATGTGAAGTATTGAATATACTCTATTTGCAGGACCAATGTACCCAGGAATTCTGGGATTGGTGGCATTGCTACCTAAATCGAACTGACCCATATGTATGTGTGTTTCATTTGTGTCTTGATACATGGGTGCCCAGGACCTGGGTTGAAGGGAACTAAGGTTTAGCAAGAAGGCCATATCATATAGGATGTCCAGTCCTAGAATGATCGGTGCAGGCCAGTTTTCCTATGTCCTGTGGCCCATGCCTCTGTGTATGTGGGATACAGTGGGTATAGAGAAGTGTTGGGTTGATGGGGTAACAGGTGATTTGGGTGACCCAACTGTAATAACCAGGAGGGGGGGATCGAATCACAAAATCTGAGAATATAAACCCTGAACACAAGACACTGCTCCTATTTTGTGGAGATAATGTGTGATACAGGCAAACCAAGTCACACCATGAATCCTGATACAAGAATTAATGCCTCCAAAAACCTTGATATCTTGTATCAATATCATCATTGCACTGATGATTCATAACCAGTTTCCACAAGGAATAGCCTGGTACCTCCATTAACAATATAGCCAGGTGTTCCACACTTGAACCTATTTGACTCAGTCGAGACTCATGTATCAAACACATGAATTATCAAACCCAGGGACCCATCTCACATCCTGAAAACCAGAGGATACCAGGATTTCTCCTATGTATCAATTGAGATTCCAAAATACTGATTTTAGTACACTGGAACAGGGTGTACCCCATAACCCAAGTGCCCAAGTGATAACCAGCTAGTTCAACAACCAGAGGGAAATGGTGGCATGTACCATTCAAAACTAAGAATTGGTATTACTCATGTATGTGTTTCAGCAACCAGGGAGCAATACTCAGTTGAGAGAGTCCCTGGACATGAGAATCTGTAAGTATGGAGCAGACCCCAAGCAAAAATGTGTGGTTTAGGAGTTATATGTACTATTACATGTTGACAACTCTTTTAGTGAAGTATCAATAAATATCTAAATGGGCTAGAGAGAGTATCAAAACCTTAGGCATGCCTGGTGCTTGGAAAACAGAGCATAGAAATTGAGGAGGCAATGATGATAATCTCTAATAAATCCCTTTTTGGAGAGACTCTTTTACATTGTCCATCTTCCATTTCCATCTTTCAGTAAAAGGGCTTGTAATGGGGTCAGCTAGTTATGATAGGAATACAAACAGGGAATGTATAGCCAGGACCAAGGTCCTGTATACTCAGCTATAGGTGTGGCCAGAAACAAGCAAGATCATGTCTTTGATACCTGCTACACAAAGTTGACCTACACTCTGCACAATTCAGAGTCCAAGAGATAGTCCAGGAGATACCATGGTTGTTAGGTTTAGGTTACATGGGTTGTTCCTTTAGATAGGAAGATTTGTGGCCAATACCTAGTACTGTTAGGGGATAAAACCAAACAAGATTAGGAGTACCCTAGAATACTAACAGGCTATAAAACCCAACTTGGTCTGGAAATAGAACTAGAGACTAGTAGGTAATTTATCATGGTTTACAATCGTCTTACTCATATTATAAATTCTTAAACAGGATACTTGGACACTGTTACGCATTGTAACCTATATCTGCAGTTCAGGACCACAGGCAAGTATACCTTGCCTTCCTCTACAGTTTTATTTACATGCATTGTATTTTATTTCCCAGTTTTGGTTGTTTATGGACATGTGCTTTTCGTATTATATTATTTTGAGTTGTTTTCATTTCATGTAGCCATGTTCATGTTTTGGCCTTGTGTTTCACATTTGGAGTTTCTCGTCAGTACCTTGCTTGAGTCGTGTCATAGAACGAGTGCGTGTAGTGAACTGCTATATCCTTGATTATCGTTTTGCACAACCAAAGAGTCCACACTCGGGACGAGGGTTGTTTGGTGCACCAGAGAGTCCACACTCGGGACGAGGGTGTTTGTCGTGATCATTGGCACCAGAGAGTCCACACTCGGGACGAGGGTTGACCAATTACACCAGAGAGCCCACACACGGGACGAGGGTGTCTTGCCGTGAGCTAACCAGAGAGTCCACACTCGGGACGAGGGTTAGTGCTTAGTTCAAACCAGAGAGTCCACACTCGGGACGAGGGTTTGGTTCTTCCATTGATCTCGTGTTTCGTTCATCCGGCAGTTCGTTTATGCGTTGTTGTTCTAGTATTCGTGTTCGTGTGTTCGTATTAGTATTCGTGTTCGTGTGTTCGTATTCGTGTTCGTAGTCATTTGTCTTGTACTTGTTCTTTCTTGTTTATTTTCTGCGCATGATAAAACTGTTAGATAGGCATGTATATTATGTATCTTGCTATGTCCTCTGAGGACCTAATGATCTCCTCAGGTTAGCCAAGTTGAGTCAGGAGCAGACGAGTGGATTGAGTTAGCTTCAGATCACGGCACTTTGCAGTTGAGGTTACTTGGTTAGCAGGTTGTACTCAGTTGGTTCATTTCTTGTATTTCTCTATATTTTTCCGTCTACTAGTAGTGGATTTGTGTCCACCGGACGTGACATTGATTTTGGATATATTTCAGTTTATATTCATTATTGCTTAGTTTCATGGATATTCACTGATCTTGTTTGTGTCTTGATTATTCTGTGGATGAGATATAGATTTCCCCGTGATTATAGATTCAGTGACTTGTGAGTATAGACAGCGTACTACCGCCGACACTGCGGCGTAGGCTGGACTTGGACACGTCTCGTATCTAAAAAGCGGGTGCGGGTCGTGACAAGTTTTTTTGGTGGCCCATGCAGGTCAACGTTAATCACTTCGGTTACGTCACTGTGCCGTCGTGAGCCTGCGAATAGGATTAGACACTTAGGATCTCATCCACATGTCTTGACTCATTATTGGCCTCTAGTCCTTGAAATTCATTGAATCTTTGACTTGCATCTTGCTTGAAAATCTCTTTAATGGCTAAATTGTTTACTCTTGTTACAGTTAAGATGAACTCTCAAGACAGGAACAACGTTGCACTGAACACTCCACCGACTACAGGAGGCTTTTTTATGTACATGACTCCACCAACACAAGGAGGCCAGCTCACTCATATGGGCAATCAGCCGCAGCTTTCGAGATTCCGCAGAGGCAATATTCTACCACCTCCGCAGTTTCCCCCGCAGACTCCACCACCAGCACCCGGTCTGCCACCATCATCTGTCCCACCGCCAGGGATTCCACGTCCAGTACCAGCCATGCACCCAGCACCAGCAATGCATCCAGCATTTGCCATGCACCCACCGCCGATAATGTATCCAGCTCCGACGATGTATCCAGCACATGTTCTGCCTCCGCCACCAGCACTGGACAATGTCACACTCCTCGGGATCATCCAGCAGCAGGCTAACATATTTCGCGACACCTTGAGGGAGGCACTTCAGATTAGAGACGTTCCGCGACAGCGTCCGGGACATCCCAAGCACTTCATGGACTTCAGGCCTATGCCGTTCCATGGGACAGAGGGGATCGTCTACGCAGATGAATGGCTGGAGAACGTGGAGAGGTATCTGAAGATGGCTCGAGTTCCAGAAGATTTGAAGATTGAGTCAGTCAGTGGACAACTTTTCGATATCGCGCGGACATGGTATCAAGGCGAGCCCCGATTTTCTGCTCCAGACGTAACTTGGGAGGAATTCAAGCGACTGTTCAAGAGGAGGTTCTACCCATACGTAGCAAGGGAGGCGTTGATTATACAGTTCAAGCACCTAGAGCAGGGCAACCACACCGTCGATGAGTACACATCAGAGTTTTCTCGCCTCAGCCGCTTCGCGGAGAACTTGGTCAGCACCCCTGAAGACAAGGCGCGACGATTCAGAAAGGGACTATCTCACGAGATTCGCCTAGCCATTGCCACCAGTCGAGCCGCCACTTACGAGGAGATTCTAGAAGTTGCCCAAGCTGTAGAAGAAGAACTGAGTCACAAGCCGAAGAGGAGCCGAGACGCATACGGAGGAGGCGACAAGGAGGAGGCGACAACCAATCAGCACCAGCGAAACGCTCCTATATTCCCGAGAAGACCTCAGCACAGCCGCATCATCAGCAACCACGAGCAGCCTCACAGCAAGTCCAAGATCCACCCACCTGCCAGTACTGCAAGAAGAGAGGCCATGTCCAAGAAAACTGCCGAAGATGGTTAGGGTTGTGCTATACTTGTAGATCCAACCAGCACTTATCTCCAGATTGTCCAAAGAAGAACACGACAGCACCACCATTCCCAGCCGCACAAGGAGGTCAAGCCTATGCCATGAACACGGTGGTTACGACCACACCGCAAGGAGCAGCTAGCGAGAATTTTCAGTAGAATTGGCAGTATTATAGATAAGCCACATTATATTTTTTTATAGCAGTTTGTACTAGGCTATTCGTTCTAGTGGATCGCAGCTCCTTAAATTTTGAGGACGAAATTTGTTTAAGGGGGTAGAGTTGTCAACCCCTTGACCAATTTTATCCTCGTATATTTTTTTATTTTTTTATTAATTATTTTTATGTTGTTATTTAATTGTCCAAACATTTGTTGAGTGTTAATTTGGTTTTACTTCTATACTAATAGATGGACCAAATGGAAAATATAGGATCAAGGATAATATAGGTAATGACAGGGACCTTTATGCAAAAGGTCATGACTTAAGTTTCTAACAGCCGAACCCTTTGAATTCAAATTGAATTTGAATTCAGATAATTCTCAAACCCCTGTTCAAATCTTGAACTCAATGTCAATCTATCCAAACCTATTTTAAATCGAATTTCCTCCTATCCTTATAACCTGATTTCCCAGCTATAAATATGGAGAGTTCGATCAAGTAGAACCCTAGAAATATTTCATCCAACTGTAATCCCAGTCGACCAAGTCAGGATACTGCAAGGAAGAGAAAGCTCGAGTTCTTCAACTTTATAGGAGTTTTGACAAAGCAGTCATCTTCCAGGTATATATATGCACTCATCATTTCTGCCAAATCATGATCATAGTAGTCATCTTCAACCTTGTAGACGTTTGTTATAATTTCTAGTAGAACCAGATAGTATAGACTTGTACATCAGCTTTGGGGTTGTACTTGGTGTCAGGTTTGACCAATGTACCAAGTTATACCCAATATAGTAGATAGGAGTATCTGACTCCTGGGTGTTGTGCAGCCGAATAGGTCTGATTCAGGGGTACAAATCGATGTATCAGTCCAAGAACAGTAGGTGAGGGGCTGCGGGGCAAGATATGTACATAACATATCTACTAGATTTAGGGAGGAATTAGCCATCAGTACCAGGCACCAACATCGGTAAAACCCAGGGAATAGGCAACATATCCTTAAGAGCAGGGGATCCATGTATCAAGTGAAAACCCACATATGTGTGTAATCCTAATAACTAGTGGATTTTGACATGGTGGTATCAGAAATTATCAGAGAACAAGGGAACCTTTCCCTATACTTAAAGTGATACTCATGGGTATTGGGTTGAGGTTGATACAACCTGTCAACCCCAAGGCAATGGGTAGTTGATTGGTACCTTAAATCAAGGATAGATCTTGGTAGCTAACCAAATCGTAGGTACCATCCAGATCTTGGTACCACCTGCACGCAAGCAGATCAGACCCAAGTATTTTTCCCTGTCACTTAGAAACCTGAGTATCAGGCTTGGGGAAACAACCATGTGGGTATCCAGTATACTAGGAGTGATGTATCAGGAAATTGCACACTGGTACAGACCTATACTAGTCCTTAGCTACCAGTTCCCTGACCTACTGACATAACTCCTAGGGTGCAGGTCAAGATCTGTTGGATCAGACCACTAGGACAGTGACCAAGACATCAAGCAATATTGCTAGTAAAGGGGATGAGACCTAGGTACTAATCCTATATGAAGTATTGAATGTACTCTATTTGCAGGACCAATGTACCCAGGAATTCTGTGATTGGTGGCACTGCTACCTAAATCGAACTGACCCATATGTATGTGTGTTTCATTTGTGTCTTGATACATGGGTGCCCAGGACCTGGGTTGAAGGAAACTAAGGTTTAGCAAGAAGGCCATATCATGTAGGATGTCCAGTCCTAGAACGATCGGTGCAGGCCAGTTTTCCTATGTCCTGTGGCCCATGCCTCTGTGTATGTGGGATACAGTGGGTATAGAGAAGTGTTGGGTTGATGAGGTAACAGGTGATTTGGGTGACCCAACTGTAATGACCAGGAGGGGGGATCAAATCACAAAATCTGAGAATATAAACCCTGAACACAGGACACTGCTCATATTTTGTGGAGATAATGTGTGATACAGGCAAACCAAGTCACACCATGAATCCTGATACAAGAATTAATGCCTCCAAAAACCTTAATATCTTGTATCAATATCATCATTGCACTGATGATTCATAACCAGTTTCCATAAGGAATAGCCTGGTACCTCCATTAACAATATAGCCAGGTGTTCCACACTTGAACCTATTTGACTCAGTCGAGACTCATGTATCAAACACATGAATTATCAGACCCAGGGACCCATCTCATATCCTGAAAACCAGGGGATACCAGGATTTATCCTATGTATCAATTGAGATTCCATAATACTGATTTTAGTACACTGGAACAGGGTGTACCCCATAACCCAAGTGCCCAAGTGATAACCAGCTAGTACAACAACCAGAGGGAAATGGTGGCATGTACCATTCAAAACTAAGAATTGGTATTACTCTTGTATGTGTTTCAGCAACCAGGGAGCAATACTCAGTTGAGAGAGTCATTGGACATGAGAATCTATAAGTATGGAGCAGACCCCAAGCAAAAATATGTAGTTTAGGAGTTATAAGTACTATTACATGTTGACAGCTCTTTTAGTGAAGTATCAGTAAATATCTAAATGGGCTAGAGAGAGTATCAAAACCTTAGGCATGCCTGGTGCTTGGAAAACAGAGCATAGAAATTGAGGAGGCAATGATGATAATCTCTAATAAATCCCTTTTTGGAGAGACTCTTTTACATTGTCCATCTTCCATTTCCATCTTTCAGTAACAGGGCTTGTAATGGGGGTCAGCTAGTTATGATAGGAATACATACAGGGAATGTATAGCCAGGACCAAGGTCCTGTATACTCAGCTATAGGTGTGGCCAGAAACAAGCAATATTATGTCTTTGATATCTACTACACAAAGTTGACCTACACTCTGCATAATTCAGAGTCCAAGAGATAGTCCAGGAGATACCATGGTTGTTAGGTTTAGGTTACATGGGTTGTTCCTTTAGATAGGAAGATTTGTGGCCAATACCTAGTAATGTTAGGGGATAAAACCAAACAAGATTAGAAGTACCCTAGAATACTAACAAGCTATAAAACCCAACTTGGTCTGGAAATAGAACTAGAGACTAGTAGGTAATTTATCATGGTTTACAATCGTCTTACTCATATTATAAATTCTTAAACAGGATCCTTGGACACTGTTATGCATTGTAACCTATATCTGCAGCTCAGGACCACAGGCAAGTATACTTTGCCTTCCTCTACAGTTTTATTTACATGCATTGTATTTCATTTCCCAGTTTTGGTTGTTTATGGACATGTGCTTTTCGTATTATATTATTTTGAGTTGTTTTCATTTTATATAGCCATGTTCATGTTTTGGCCTTGTGCTTCACATTTGGAGTTTCTCGTCAGTACCTTGCTTGAGTCGTGTCATAGAACGAGTGCGTGTAGTGAACTGCCATAGCCTTGATTATCGTTTTGCACAACCAGGGAGTCCACACTCGGGACGAGGGTTATTTGGTGCACCAGAGAGTCCACACTAGGGACGAGGGTGTTTGTCATGATCATTGGCACCAGAGAGTCCACACTCGGGACGAGGGTTGACCAATTACACCAGAGAGTCCACACACGGGACGAGGGTGTCTTGCCGTGAGCTAACCAGAGAGTCCACACTCGGGATAAGGGTTAGTGCTTAGTTCAAACCAGAGAGTCCACACTCGGGACGAGGGTTTGGTTCTTCCATTGATCTCGTGTTTCGTTCATCCGGTACTTCGTTTATGCGTAGTTGTTCTAGTATTCGTGTTCGTGTATTCGTATCAGTATTCGTGTTCGTGTGTTCGTATTCGTGTTCGTGTTCATAGTCATTTGTCTTGTACTTGTTCTTTCTTGTTTATTTTCTGCGCATGATAAAACTGTTAGATAGGCATGTATATTATGTATCTTGCTATGTCCTCTGAGGACCTGATGATCTCCTCAGGTTAGCCGAGTTGAGTCAGGAGCAGACGAGTGGATTGAGTTAGCTTCAGATCACGACACTTTGCAGTTGAGGTTACTTGGTTAGCAGGTTGTACTCAGTTGGTTCATTTCTTGTATTTCTCTATATTTTTCCGTCTACTGGTAGTGGATTTGTGTCCACCGGACATGACATTGATTTTGGATACATTTCAGTTTATATTCATTATTGCTTAGTTTCATGGATATTTACTGATCTTGTTTGTGTCTTGATTATTCTGTGGATGAGATATGATTTCCCCGTGATTATAGATTCAGTGACTTGTGAGTATAGACAACGTACTACCACCGACACTGCAGCGTAGGCTGGACTTGGACACGTCTCGTATCCAAAAAACGGGTACGGGTTGTGACAAGTTTTTTGGTGGCCCATGCAGGTCAACGTTAATCACTTCGGTTACGTCATTGTGCCGTCGTGAGCCTGCGAATAGGATTAGACAGTTAGGATCTCATCCACATGTCTTGACTCATTATTGGCCTCTCTTGTGGTACTTACTCTTTCTGGGGTCTGACCCAGCTGGTTTTGTATGGCCAGATTTCGGAGTAGCTTCCGAGGATCTCCCTGCCTTCCAGTCAGATGGTGACCACTAGGCACAACCCTGGCAACGAGTGGGTTCTTATTTTGCTCCCCCACTCCCTTATAAAAATATTCTTTTGAGGCATTTAGCCACCGAGCAAGTGTTAGCTTGTTTGCAACTTTACTTACTGTCTGCCTATGGGCTGTAACATGATTGACAAATCCTAGGGTTGATCATGTATGACTGAAACTCTTGCTAGTCTTCACATTTTGTATAACTAGCTTTATGATCATCTGAATATATAATGTTTGGGACGCCTTACTTTGTATGTCTGTTGATCTAACATCTTGTAACATTACTTACTTGCTTGAGATTGAGACACTAGGCTGGCTCATGACCATAAGAGACTGTTGGCTTGTAGATAAACCCTCATGCATCTAGACAGCCGTGACCGTATATCGAGGTAGATTATACTTCAATGTACGTAGCTGGCTGTGTCTCTCTCCCGCTCTCCAGTATTCTGGTTCCGGGGCGTGACAACTTCACATGTTCTTTACTTTCCAGTACTTTACATCTTCAATTTTTCCTGTACTTATTTTCATATCATGATGTTCTTGTTCATTACCTAGAATTATACTTTGCCCCGCTCCTGACTGATATGTTGCAGGTGTATTTGAGGAAATCGTTCCACCTTATGGGCCAGAGCCCGAGACCTTAGCTAAGCAGGATGGAGCCATGACTTAGTTACACTACTAAAATCTGCTCTATTAGCGACGTAATGTAGCGACGGAATAAAATAACGTCGCTAAATATTGAATATATAGACTCCTTTTGATAGACATCGCAAAACGTCGCTGAATTGTGACATTCTGCGACATGAGATAAAGTACATCGCTGAATAGCGACGTTCAGCGACGTAACTTAAGTTATGCCGCTACATGGCGACGTTCAGCGACGTCAAAAGCAGACGTCGCTAATATATCCCGTTTTAAACTTTCATTTCCCCCTTCTGTCTCCCAAAAATACTTTCATTTCCCCCCTTCTCTCTCTCCGACGACAGCCGCCTCCTCCGACGACGAAGCCCCCCTCCTCGCCGCCTTCCTCCTCCGACGAAGCCCCCTCCTCGCCGCCTCCCTCCTCCAACCGAGCCACCCTCTTCAGGTAAACCCTAACCCTAGCCCTAGCTATCTAGACACAGATACGGACACTGACACGGACACTTACATTTATAACCCTTCCTCTTCCTCGCACCCACTTCCCTTTCCCTCCCCCTACCCGCCGCTGCCGCCACCTCACCCTTCCGTCGGCAAATATTTCATGGGCCACGTCCTCTCGAGCAGCACCCATTGCCCATCGCATCACCAGGGCTACGGCCTAGATTTGAACTACGCGTGCTTCAGTTCTCCTCTAGTGAAAATAAAGTAGAGAAGAGGGTAAACTTTCCACTGTTAGACCTGTGTTAGAGCCTATGCGAGTTGGCCTATGTGGCTATCAATGACCGTGAAGGAAGGTTATCTATCATGTGTAGGACATGGAGTGAAGTGACCCCGTTGGATAGTTAGGAGCTTGTATCAGTGAGTGTTTGTGTGTCTTAGAGATACTAAAGTATCAGTATTCCTGTAGAGTTGATTATTAGTGGCTTTGTTAGAGGGTATCAGAGAGTGAGATTAATTAAGTCCATGCATTAGGAATGTGTGTTGCATAGTGGTGTCAGTTTTGTACTGCAAAAAATCATTATGAGAGAGTTTGAGTGAGGTTAGTCTGTGTTAGTGTCAGAAATTAGCAGCGTATGAGAGTAACAGTTAGGATACATGTGTTAGAGGTCAGTAACTCAATATCAGAGGTTGTATGAGCCTATGTGAGGCTCTTTGTGTCAGATGTGTCCAGTGAGAGGGGATAGGCAAGAATTAGTTGTATATGAGCCTACGTGAGGCTCCTTTGATAGATGAGTTGAATCAGTTATGGGAAGTAGGCGCTAACACGTATGATGTTTCTAGGAAGCAAAATTTTCAGATGAAGGCAACCCTTATGTGGACCATCAACGACTTTCTGGCCTATGGAATGTTATCTGGATGGAGCACTCATGGCCGTCTCTCATGTCCGTATTGCATGGACCATACTAAGGCTTTTCACTTGAAACACGGAGGAAAACCATGCTTCTTTGATTGTCATCGACAATTTTTGCCAAAAGATCATCCGTTCAGATGGAACATGAATGCATTCTGTGCCGACGTTGTAGAGAAGGGTGATCCACCGCCAAGGTGGTGCGGAGCCACGATATGGGAGGAGGTTAGAGATTTTTCAAGTGCTATCGAAGATCTTACAACTGGGTACAAGTGCGATGGATTTGGTAGAGATCATAACTGGACAAAGAGGAGCATATTCTGGGATCTGCCATATTGGAGTACCAATCTGATCAGACATAATCTTGATGTCATATATATTGAGAAGAATGTGTTTGATAACATAATTAATACTGTGATGGACGTAAAGGAAAAAATGAAAGACAATCCCAAGGCCAGGTTGGACTTAGAAGAAATATGCAAACGCCCTGCGTTGCATTTGATAGAGGAGAATGGAAAACAGTTCCTGCCGAAGTCAATTTTCTTACTGGACAGGGAGGATAAAGTGAGACTTTGTCGGTGGATCGAGGGCCTAAAATTTTCAGACGGATATGTGTCAAATCTGAGAAGATGTGTCGATCCGAAGGAAAACAAATTGACGGGTATGAAGAGCCACGATTGTCACGAATTCATGGAGAGGTTAATTTCGATTGTATTTTAGGAATTCTTACCGCAGGCAGTTTGGGATCCATTGACGGAGCTTAGCATATTCTTCAGGGATCTTTGTTCTAAGAAATTACTCGTTGATCGTCTAAAAAAAGCAAAAAAAGGACATTGCGGTAACACTGTGCAAGCTAGAGAGGGTGTTTTCTCCTGGATTCTTCGACTCTATGGAGCATTTGCCGATTCATCTTTCCTATGAGGCACGTGTTGGTGGACCCGTCGAATATCGATGGAAGTACCCGTTCGAACGACATTTGAATCACCTAAAAGAAAGGTGAAAAATAAGGCACAGGTCGAGGGTTCTATTTGTGAAGCCTATGTTCTCGAGGAGATTGTAAACTTTTGTTCGATGTATTTCAAGCCTCATGTTGCAACTAATAGAACGAGAGCTTCCAGAAACGACGATGGAGATCATGAATGTAATGATACAATACTGAAGGTATTCAATGCTCCAGGAAAGCCATCGGGTAAAATAAAGAAGAGATATCTGAACAATGATGAGCTAAGGGCTGCTCAGGTGTATGTATTACTCAACTGCGATGAGGATGAAGTAGAGAAGCTGGAGGGGGAAGTAATTAATATGTCTACATTATTTTAATAGTGTTGATTATTATACTATTACATTAATTGAACGATGTTATTTTCAGCATATTTAATGATGATGTGAGGTCAGGTAGGCCACACATAACAGAAAAAGAACTAGTACAAGAAATAAGGCGTTATTTCCCATCATGGTTGAGTGCATATGTAAGACTTGAGAACTCTGTAATTACCTTTCTGTATATGCACTTGAGAATGAGCTTAATTTCTTTTTTTGTGGTATTTAGGTCGATCGTCCATACGCAAGACTTGAGAATGAGTCTATTAGAACGCTAGCCAAGGGACCAATTTATGCTGCAAAAATATGGCCAAGCTACTGTGCGAATGGGTTTAGGTTCAAGTCAACAACTTGCCCGATCAGAGACAACTTTGTGGATCTCGATTCCACCAAAAACAATTGTTTGTGTATCAGATCTTCGAACTACAAAGATGTTGATGCGGGCAACGATTTCTATGGCGTCCTACGGAAGATTGTGGAGCTGACATATAGTTATGGAATAGAGCCTGCTAAGATTGTGTTATTCAGGTGTGATTGGTTCGATCCGATTGAAGGTCAAGGTTGGAAAGTAGACAAGCACGGTCTTGTGGATATAAACTATCGGCGTTGATATCAAGCCTATGAACCATTTGTCCTATCAAGTCAGGCTCAGCTCGTGTACTTCACAAGTTATCCTAAACGGGAAACAACAAGGTCGGACTGGTGGGCAGTATGCAAGACCAAAGCTAGAAATACCTTTGAGGTTGACGATATAGCTTATCAAGAGGATGAACTATATCTTGTAACAAATATTATAGAAGTGGACACGACGGAAGTTTTTCATTACACATCAAATTGTGTAGAAGAAGTAGAATTATCTGAAGAGAAAGATGCAGATGAAAGTGAAGATGTAGAGGAGGAAGAAGAAGAAGATGATAAGCTAAACGAACAAGATGAATTTTCAGAAGAGGATTAAATCTGTACGTTTGTTTTATTATCATATTTGACACTTTAGTGACACTTTTGTGACTATGATATTTTTTAAAAATCTGTGATGTCTATCATATAAATATGTATATTTGTTTTATTGTCATATGTTATTATCAGGTATGACTAGACCCGGACGACGCGGAGGATATTATGTTAGGTAGTCCCGTGTGCGTCAGGTTGGGGATGCAAATTCTGTACCCTCATCCTCATCTCCGAGTACGCCAGTGTACCGTTCTATTCCCGGTCTATTACCGGGACAGGGCAGTTCCAGCAGGTTGGTGACTCCTCCCTCGTCGTCTAGCATTCCTTTCGCGTCCAGCATTCCTCATGCGTCCAGTATTCCTTCTGCAGACGACTCCATGGGGAGAGCCGACGTCGAGCATATGGAGGACGACGATCAGACTGATCCTGGTCAGGCAGGAGGTGAGAGCGACCCTCCATGCGCTCCCCCGAACGAGATACGTATGGAGATTTGGACGGACGGACCTACGAAGTAAGTTAATTAGTTAATATATATTTCTCAAATGATTATATGTACATATATATTCATGAAATTTATTATTGTACAGATATCGGCCTCCTGCAGTACAGAGACAGCTGGGGTTATTTCTGAGGCAGAACTATGGTAGGCCTTAGATTAACTACTCAGATGCTCCCGCTGATAGGAAGGCCTTTTGGTTGGCCCACTTCAAGGTAAAAAATTTATTTATTTTAAAATTTTAATAATTATTTGTGTATATTATACAAATATTTTTATTTTACTTCTTGTAGAGGACCTATTTCTATCCACCACACCGGGCGACGAAGATCGAGGCCCAATTTTCTGCCGTCGCAGGCAAGTTCATTCGTGATGCGATCCACGACCAGAAGTTTCGTGATCGCTCCGGAAAGCCGATCCATGGTTAGATCACGCCAGAGCAGTGGACTGCGATGAACGCTAGATTCGGCGAGGCCAGGTACCAAGAGCGGTCTGACAAGGCCAAGGTGGCACGATCGAGCGCCAGTAAGTGGTATGGTGGCTCCATTCCTATGACGGAGCATTTTTGTCGTCTGGTACGTTTTCTTTACCGGACATCATTTTATATATAGTTGGATAGAATGTTTAATACTAATAATAGATAATATATTTTAACAGGTAAAAAAGGGTGAGGACCCCAACATGGTGACCGTCTTCCTGGTCACCCATAGGAGGGCTGGAGAGTTTATTGACGAGAGGGTGACGCAGGCATATGTACATTCTATTCTTTATATTAATTTACTATAATTTAAAAAATAGGAAAATAGATATCAATATAGACTTTAGCAAACACTTAGACGTTAGCAAACAATGTTCTAGGCCAAGTTTCTTCGGCTACAAGAGGAGGCGGTTGCTGCTGCTAGTGCGCCAGCAGAGAGAGGGGCTGGTACTTCCTCCTAACCGCCTACAGCTCTTTCGTCGGACGACCTCTGGATGACCGCCGTTGGTGGTCTTCAGAAGGGTACGTACTACGGTACGGGATCCTATGGCGCCTATTTGGCTTCAGAGTCATCCCGGGCCCCCTTTGTCAGTGCGCAGTCTCCAGCTTCGCAGGCGTCATCACCAGCTCAGGATATTGGTCGTCAGATTGACGAGCTGCATCGCGAGTTGCAGCAGCAGATTTCTGATCACCATACCGCAGAAAGACGATCCGATGATCACCAGACGATTTGATACGGTCGAGCACAGTAACAGGAGCTGATGAGTCTGCAGCAGGCTACAGCTGCCAGCTTGCACACGCTCTTTGAGTCTACGGAGCACACAGAGCGTAGACAGGTCGAGCTGGAGGGATCACAGAGGACCATGTATGCCTCACTCACTCAGATACATACTTCGATTGAGGAGTGTTCTCAGAGGATGGTACGTACCCTTGCTGCGCATGCTGAGCGACTGCGAGAGCTGGAGCAGATACGTCCTTCCAGTCCATCGACGACGTCGACTCCTGACGTTGCACTGCCTCCTACTGCCCCTGTGGTGCAGCTCACACAGGAGCAGTATGATTTTATGCTATCTGAGATGTGCAGCAGGGGTCCTCAGTGATTTCATTGGTTTTTTTATGAGTTGTATGTATTGGCCCTATGGGCAAATTGTTTATTGGTACACTTGTTTATACACTTGGTGGGAGACTCTTGTTTTACACTATTGGACATGTATGTTGGTGGGAGACTTTTTATCATCTCCCATTTTTATTTGACTCTATTGGATGTTTGTGATAATGCAGTATTTGATACTATTTGACTCTATGATACGCAGTTTATAACTAGTGAATTAGGTGCAGTGATTATTGGTGTTCAGAAATTTGCAATGCAATATAGTTTCCAGATTAGTGTTTACAGTGTATGTGAAGTACAGTGTGCAGGATTTGAAAACTGCATTATATTTTTTTAATTTTCCAGCATATTAGCGACGGTTTGTGATGGTGTTGCAACGCGGAAATACGTCGCAAAGATGTATCGATACATTGCTAAGTTTAATCGAAGACGTCGCTAACTGTATCGGCACGTCGCTAAACGTCGCTAATTTGCTGACGTGGCAAACCTTGCCATGTCACTACATGCGACGAATAGACGTCGCTAAATACGTCGCTAAGTTGGCGACGTACTGTAAATGTCGCCGAACGTCGCTAAGTTTGTGACGTTTTAGCGTCGTAGACAATTCGTCGCAACAACGACGATAGGCGATAAAATTTTGTTCTGCGACTAGCTTTTCAGCGACCTGCTTTTTTCGTCGCTAATTACGTCGCTAAATATATTTAGCGACATATTTTTACTTATTAGCGACGTTTTTGGACGTCGCTAATTCAGCCTATTCTGGTAGTGTTAGAGGTTACAGGTCTAGATTTGTTTAGCTTACTTCTAGATATTGTATATTTCATAGTCGTACTTTATTCTTGTTACCGGATTTGTCTCCGGTACTTTTATGTATAAATTGTACTAATGACTAATGATGTAGTGATTCTATGGGACGGTTAGATGCTGTGATATTTACTTTCATGTTTATTCTTGAAGTTTTCCTTAGATGTTTACAGCTTATTGCGTTGAGTCTTCCAACGTTGGCTGGGTGTGTCCGACTCGTATCCAAATATTCGGGAGCGGGTCGTGACAGGAGGCCCAGATCCTAACTCCACATCTTCATCAGGTTGAGTAGGCCCAGTCAAGTCAATATTATCCCAAAAATTATCACCCAACTACACATCAATCTCATCAGCATTTTCAGGAGGACCACAGAGCATCTTGGTTGTTGTAGACTCAATAATGTCAATATATTCACCATAGTCGGTGAATGACTCAACAAGCTTCCCTAATACATAAAACTTGATAAGATAGGGACTCGCAAACTTTTCAAAGAAGCTCAATATATCATTGTCACCCAATATCTGTGTCTTACTATAAAACCCCCGTATTTTTATAAAATTTATTATAATATATTGTTGCCATTTTTATATATTTATTAATAGTAGTAAATGATTGCTTGAATATATATATATATATATATATATATATATATATATATATATATATATATATATATATATATATATATATATAAAATAAGTAAATGTTAGTTCTTAGTATAATGTTTATAAATTATTTCATTTAAAATTTCTCGACAAAACCTATATATATATATATATATATATATATATATAATATATATATATATATATATATATATATATAACACTAATAAGTAAATGTTAGTTCTTATTATAATGTTTATAAATTATTTCATTTAAAATTTCTCGACAAAGCCTTATATTTAGTTTTTAGATTTTTAGGAATATTTCCTTGAAATTGTGAAGTGTACATGTAGGTACATATAGTATGTATAGTAATATACCTATATTTATATATGTATAAGTAATATATGTACATATATGTATATAGAGTTTATAAGAAAAAAAAGAAAAAAATAATAATGGACCGGGTACCGTTTACAGAACAGTACTATATATATATATATATATATATATTTTTATATATATATATATATATATATATATATATATATATATATATATATATATATATATATATATATATATATATATATATGTAACTAGTGAGAAAGGAGAGAGCGGATCTTTCGTAAACCCTAACCCTACCAACACGTCGACCACAGGCACCTTGCCCGCGTGCCACCGTGCCTGGCCGTCGGGCACCGTCAGACGGCAACGCGTAACACAGCAGCAGCTGCAAAGGCGACAACAACAACATGCTAAGGCACAGCCGTAATGGCAGTGAGGTACCGACTTA
The DNA here is from genome assembly GCA_029216955.1 of Iris pallida. Lineage (NCBI taxonomy): Eukaryota > Viridiplantae > Streptophyta > Magnoliopsida > Asparagales > Iridaceae > Iris > Iris pallida. The sequence goes on along the minus strand of JANAVB010040761.1, from coordinate 121,806 downwards.
TCGACCCTTTTTCTTCCCTTGTAGTCGATCGTTTTTGAATATGTAAACTCCTATAGATAGCTGTATAACCGTCTAGGAATCCTGTCATTTAGTTTGGATTGAACTGATTCTGATTTAATGAGAAATCGAAACGAATTCAGGATAAAAAAACCCAATTTCTTCGAAAACAGGACATCAACAAAACTGTCCAGTGCACTATTTTGGAAGGCCGATTCTGGCCAAACCAATGACCAATTTGGGAAACCACTTGAAAAACCTTGTTTACAACATATACGACAATAAATCTCTTTCAATAGATCCTGATTTCATAAAGTAGGGACAAAGTTATTCGATTTACAAAATCAAGAAAATAGTTTTCAAAAATAAAAAAATTAGAAAAAATTTCCAATACGGCGTGCACCCCGACAAACCGGGCGACGTGGTCGCAATCCATTAGCGTCGAAAGATGCGTATGGATGTTGTCGACGTGTGAGATTCGACGGAACTCAATTTCGTTGTGCGTGCGCGACAAAATCGAGGCATATCCGTCGAGATACCCCATATCGGCTCCTTTGCAAACTAGCCCATAACTTCGTGCACGTTCGTCATCACGAGACGAAACTTGCGCCAACAGGATCGTATCAAAGAAATAATCAAAGAGATTATCTTGCTAAGCTAATATTGGAACTTCAACAATTGCCTCCTCCCACAACTTTTACACTTCTTCTTTAAGAGTTGGAGGTTCTGTGAACCACCATTTATTCAAATCTTTGGTAAGTTGTCGAAATAGGTTGGCCATTCTTCCTCTTTGACCCACAATGGAGTATTGTCAGCGGTAGGCTCTAGATTGATACTGGATGTTGGCTCGAGGTCTAATTCTGGATATAATCTCCTCGAGAACATCCACTACAGATGGTGGAAAAGCATGATCAAAATTATCTTTTGCATCCATCAAGCAAGAGTTGTGCTTCGGAAAGCAGATGGGTAGTGTGTCCGAGGGAGACAGTTGCAACTAAGAGAAGGACCACAATAGAGAGACGAGCCATATTAAAATTTGAATCTTGATGACCCTTTCTTTGTATCTCTTTGTTTGGACACTTAACAAGAATATATATGATAAAGGACCATAAGAATGTATTATATGTAAGATAACTTAAATTTCATGAGTTGCATGAAACTTCATGAGTTATATTCAGTTTCTTAGGTAGAGTGTTATCATTATTTATTAAATTCTAGTAAAGTTAGAAAAGAAGGTTTCCAATGCTATTATGTATAGTCAAATTGTGACATCAAGAAGATGTGATTAGGTTCTAACTAATCATTCTTATAGACCATGTATCTTGAACCTTCAAGTAACTAAATAAACATAAAATCTCACTTAGTACATAGTATATATTCACAAAAATAAATATATTGACACACTTCAAAAGGCCTTTAGTTGTAGTCCCAGGAAATCTCTTTCCTCGAAAAAAAGATTATATTGAAAGTTAATTAATGAAGAACAAAATAAATTTGCATCAAACTTGATATTTTGATTATTATGGAATTTTGCATTTAAATGTTTGAGACACCTCATTTTTTCGATTATAAACTACATGTCTACTTAGATAAAGGGCGAAAGGGGAATTTAGACAAATTCGAAGTGAAATGAAATAATAACTAGTCTCTAATTGACAGGAGCGAATGAAAATAACATACGGGTACGAAAATTAAATTACTTATTTTGGATACAATTATATGGATCTTGGTTAACTTGAGTTACATAGCTCAAACATAGTTAGATCTATGTCACTGATTCGTGACCTAACAGTGAGTGCAGGACCGATCCTGACTTCATGGAGGTCCTAAACAAACTTTCAAAATGGAGACCATATATAATATTAAAAAACTATCAAGAACTGAAATAAAAAGTAAATTAAAAAATGTTATAACCATGAATTGAACTTAGGATCTCAAGTGTGCAAGTATAACATAATAACCACTACACCAAAATTGTTTTGTATTAAAAAAAGGAACATGTTATATATTAGTTCTATTTTACATACAAAATTATATATATATAATTGTTGCGAACTTTCCTCCACTAGGGCTCAAACTCCGACCACTTGGACCGCATGCATCTCTCTTAATTATTAGGCTAGAGGTCATATTATATATATATATATATATATATATATATATATATATATATATATATATTGGGCCTTTATATTTTATATTTTATGGGACACTGGACGATCGTCCTGGCCGTCCTGAACGGTCGTTCTGGCCACCCTGGGCTGTTGCCCGGGCCAAGGCCGGCCCTGAGTGACTGCATGGATCCTAAAATGCTGTCTCCTCCTCCATTTAGCTTGGTATATGGAGAAAATTAATAGGTGTTTTTTATAGCCTATGATTGGTTTATTAATATGTGCTTGGAATTGTTTATCATAAAAAAAGAATCACTGCTAGCTGTTCGCTTGGGATTACTTATCATGGGTTTGGGAGAGGAAGCATAAGGAATTGGAATTAGGATGCTAGCTGTTGGTGCCACTGCTGGTGTTAGTGCTAGCTGCTACAATTGTGATTCTTGATTAGTTTGATGCTGTTACAAATGGATTACGTACTTGGTGCTACTGCTGCTAGTACTATATACTTTTACACAATAATTTAACCTTACAATAGTCCTACCTACCAAATTAGTGGAGAACTGCTTTTGGTGTTGTATACAGTCATCCTACAATTTTTGGCTATTTTGTTGACAACATGACTAAGTGATGCACATACACAGTACACTACAATCCATCTTTCTTTGGCACTAATAATACAAGTAGTGCACATAGAATAGCACTCTCCTTTACTAATCCTTTCTCCTTAAGCTCCTTCACCGGTTGTTGAATCTCTTCATTAATTCTCTTAGGGTGCGTTTGGTATGCGGAATACTATATAGCCGGAAATTCTATATTTTCGGGTATCAAATTCCAAGGAATTAAATTCCCTGAAAAATTACATTCCCATGTTTGGTGACAATATAAATATTCCCGGGAAAAAAATAATAATAACGAAAAAAAAGAACAAATATAAAAAACCGGTAAAAACGAAAAAAAAAATCGGTAAAAACGAAAAAAAATGGTAACAACGAAAAGAAATCGGAAAAAAACGACAAAATAACAAAAAACGATAAAAACGAAAAAAATCGGTTAAAACGACAAAAATGACCAAAAAGCGACAAAAAATGTATAAACGACAAAAAATAACAAAAAATGGTAAAAATGACGAAAATAATCAAAACACGACAAAAACGACATAAAATCGGTAAAAACGACAAAAAAAAAAACCAAAATGCGGCAAAAACAACAAAAAAACAACAAAAAAAATCGGTTAAAACGACAAAAAAAAACGATAAAAACGACAATAAAAGAAAAAAAAATGTTCAAAACTAATCAAAATTGATCAAAAAAGAAGAAAAAAATTTAGACAATTTTTTTTTTGCCCGGGCAAAAAAAAAAAAAAAAACCACCTATTCTCAAGGGATAGAATTCCCATGTTTTGTGGGTAAACTATTTACCCGGGTATTTATAATTCCCGGAAATAAATTTTTTATAAGCCAAATAAACGTGGTAATAGATTTCCATCTTAAATTTTCCCGGGAATAAAAAAAATACCGCGTACCAAACGCCCCCTTAAGGGCAAATGATATAAGCAGGTTTGTTCGGGATGACAGATCCAGGCACGAAATCAATGACATGTTGGAAGTCGCATATGATTGGAAATATTTTCCATTTTCTTGTTGTAATATATATAATGTTACCGGCCTCCGGAGAAGTCGCGTACAAACCACTGCCTTAAGAGTTGATTCGGGTCTATGTGCAGACTTGTTTCGAATGCTCCTAGTGGTAAAACTTTCGCTCTACTGGCATCTCCTCGTCGTACACAACTCAGAAAGAGTGACCCGAACTTAGCCTTTTTACCCAAAGCACAAACTGAAGAACAATATTTTTGAATTGAACAAGAAAAAAAAGGCAGAAGATTTTAGTGGAGAGTTTACACCTCCAGTCAAGTGAAGAAACAAAAAATAATAGGACTATATATATAGCCATAGAGCCCACCAAATTTCCTATCAATTAGCCATAAAGGATAGTACTCCAACGTTTGTAAAACCCAACGTTCATAAGGAAAGATAAGTGGACAAAAGGTGAGACTTGATTTTTGGTTTGCTTAGTCAAACAACTATGCAACAATCCCCTCCCCCCCCCTCCCAAAAAAAACCAAGTTCCGAAAAACAAAATAGAAGAATATAAGTAAAAAAATATCTGGGCAAATATATATACTATGCATAGATGAGATGTATTACAGCCTTGAATCTCACTTATTGACTATTGTCTTTATCTGAAGAAGTGCTTGATGGACTATGCCTTAAATCAAACTCCTTGAACCAGATTCAGAAAATAGTACACATAGTACGCTAGAGGTTCTTGGATCTATCGGGTGGCGCTTTTGATTGGCCATACGCACTTGTTCCATATTTATGAGATTTGTCTAGGATCATCTTGTTCCATAGTCATGGCATTCACGACCTCTTATATAGTAAGTCCCCAACGGCTGGTGATAGGAGTAAACCATGCATATCATGCTTGGACTTTTTAAGAGCCAAAAACTAATCCTAACCATATCACACCGGAACACTATCACCATAGGAATGGGCTATCGATGTACAGCATCGTACAACCTCTTGGACATTAGTTTTTAAGAGAATTTAATCTCATGGTCCGTGTTCCATAATAGTCACCTAAGTCCAGCTTGTTCCTACCCATTGAACTAGATTCTTGGGATCTCCAGTCAGACTCGGTTGGGTTGCCACTGCTGGTGACTAACTTATGGGCTTAACTCCATCCCTCTCGATGATTCTAGGACTAATGTCCTAGACAGACCTTGGTCAAGTGGCCTACAAGGTTCTTTTCTGACTTTATATAGTCAAAAATCACATATTTGTCTAATAAGCTCTTTATTGACTTGAAGCGCAGCTGCAGGTGTCTGTTCATCTTAACATTCACAGAATCATGCTTTAGTAGTTCAATAACAGATTTATTATCACAATTGATAGTGTCACGCCCCTCTCCCGGAGAAGCGTTCGTCCTCGCTTGGGCGTGATGTCGCACGAGCCTAGGTTGTGCTCGTGCAAGGCCAAGTCCAGAAACGACCGATTGAAGGTAGGCCACAAAGTCAAACAGAGTGTCCCCATTTGTAGCAAAAAGTAAATGAACACAAGTTGAAATAAATTCAAGCTCTTCATTAAAATTCAAGAAATATTACAAGCGACGCTAGGCCAAGATTACAATTCGCTCAAGCTCTCTCTCCTGAAACATAAAAGGCGTGCTAAGCGGCTTACAATATGAAATGATAGTTGGCGATGTTCCGATACAATATGTCCTGTATATGGTGCTTCAGCAACTTTCAACGCTCCAAGGCTATAGAGTCAGTTCCGCGCCTTAGCATGTTCGAGGGAAGACTCTACACCTGACGAGGTTCTCCCGTACCCTGCAAGCAATCTGGGTGGTTATAAGTACATTGAAGGCACTGGTGGGGAGGCTAGCTCGCCCGCTCGCTATCATTACCAAACACGTTCAATTTATTTTTGTTTACCATCTATCAATTGTTGTCTTTCTAATCTTACCTTAAGATTAGTTTCATGGCATATATTGCAAAGCCTATCTCGTGTTCCAGACATCAAGTGTCGCATAAGGAATATCATATGCAACTTATCATACTTACCGTACGATCTTCTCTGCCCAAGGTAAATCAAGTTAGCCAACATATTATATATAAGGACTCGACAGATTTGCATAAGCATTCAAGAGTGTCATGGGCGTATTTCTGATTTAGGTGAACGAGATACTCAAGTTTTCAAGATGTGTTATACTCAAGTTTTCATTCAGTTACTCAGCATTCCGCTAGGGCAGAGCGGATCGTTACATTATACAGTACTTAGAATAAGTCTCGTCCTCGAGACTGTAGTGCCTCGCTCCCATTGGGGTGAAGCACTATATAATAGGTTCGTAGAAAGTCAGACACGGTCGAAAACATAGATGGCTAGACTGACTTAATGACGAGTTTGGTATACGAAAACCATGGCATCAATAAAATCGATGTGGATGAATGATATTAGTACCGTTCGAACTAATGGATCAGCTACTGTTGGAATAAGTCCTAGATGCAGTGGACTGTGTCTTAGTGCATGAACTCTAATGAGAGCGACGTGACAGGTCTGTTATTGGTTTTGTTGGTTTTTTTGGCTTTTTGAATGATTTGTTGTTTGGATTTAATGAGTGTGCTTTCGCGTTGATTTTTGAATGTGTCTTTGGGAATTTCGAAGGGAAAGGATTGAATAAAGGATTCTAACATGCTGCTCGTGTTATTGCAGGAGTTCCTGTAACTGATGCTTGACCGTCGCAAAACGATCTACTCTCGGCGCAATCTCTTTAGGTGGGTGGTTCGGCCCCTTCTTTTCTACTCCTTCCCGCCAACAAAGTCTTAAAAGTTCAACGTTCAAATCGATGATGCTAACTGAATGTATGCTTTGCCACTAAGATCAAGAACTTGGAATAACTATATCAATTTAGAGTAATTTATTCTGAAATTTTAAGTTTCACACCAAAAAGAGAAAAGTTAAGATTCTAAAAAAGAGAAAATTATTTCATGATCTGCAAAATGAAAGTGAAAAGACACATTAGTTGTGGCATATGGTGCCTCGGAGAATTTGGTGCCTACGGGACGCTATATCAGAACGTACGGCTTTGAGGAAAAGAACTCTCGCACGAGTAGAAATGATTATGCTGATTAATGTTGTCCGTGCTATGCTATCTATTTCATACATATTAAACTATCATGCACTTGTATGGTCATAGATGACTTGTGCACAGGGTTAGCTTTGCTCCAAAAGGTACCCGGGGTGCTGGGACCGAATCGGCCTAGGAGGTAATTATGGAATCGTACTTCGGCGCGAGGCATTACAAAACCTTCAGTTAGGCTCGCAGGTTGGACTGGTAGGGCACATCGCAATGCTAGGTAATCGTCCTTCATGGTGTCGATATCACTAATGACCGCATATAAGATAGATTGAATGCTCACCTATTGTCTTGTGCAGGTAGTAAGTATTATATCTATTTTATGCAAGAAAGGAGCACGGCCATGGTAAGATAAGTTAAAATTGGTTATATTGTTTACTGCTTAAAATATTGCCTTCGTTATGAAATGCAAATCATATAGTTCTAAATAGCAAGATCATTTTGTATGCTAAAATCCTTAATAAGCAGTGTCGGTTTAGATGAGTGGGTTCGTTCCGTCCACTAGCAAGTGTGCAAACCTCCAACTCCCCAGGTGCCGAGCGTGCTGCGAGAGCTCAAGACTAGACTGAAGCTGAAGAACGGAAGGCGGCTTGAAGCTCTCATATTTTGAAGAATTTTGTAGCCCAATTCAGATCAAAGGCTTTTTGTTCAAATGTATAAAGGGGCATGAATGTATGGAACGACAAGGATTTTTTCATGGCAGCTTGGCGAGAGTTTTTTCTTTATGTTTCAAAGATGTAGCCGCAACGACATATGAATTATAAAAATGACCTTGTACATAGTTTACAAGTTTTATGAATGAAAAGCTAAATTTCTTTCTATTATGCATTTTTAATTCTCTCACTACTATAGAAATGGTTAATAATGACACTTTATAGATGACACTCGTCCCAATATGTCATTAATGATACTTTTAATGTCATCTCATTAGATGATCGTCATTAATAACTTTATCAATGACATTACAAAACGATAATGTCATGATAAGTACTTTAATATGACGAATAAAAAAATAAGGGTCATAATTTTTTTTAATTGATGTCATCTTTTGTGTATGAAAAAATATACGGGATTAACAATGACAAAGTGATATTAATAGTCATATTTAATTTAAACAATGCATGACATGGACATTGTGTGTGTCATAAAACATTGATTTAAAATTTGACATATTATTGGATTGAATCTATTACTAATTGGACGAAGGAAGTATATGCTTAGTGTCGATTGATTACTTCATAAAATAATCTGAGCCAGAGAAGTACATCTAAAATTATTTTTTGCTTAATATCTTAATAAAAAAATAAGACTTCAGTGATATTAAGGGTGATATTTAGTTTAAATAGTGACAAAGAATAAGGCACAAAAAAAATTCCATACTCTATTGTTAACCCTACATCCATCCTGGACCTTTGATGGAGGTCCAAAGGAAAATATTAATATTCTAATCTTAGATCCAATGGATGCTTAGATCCAATCATCTAATAGTCCATCCATTCATTATTTATTTTTCTTCCTTTTATATTTTTTGGTCATCGAAATTCCTAACCTAATCTAATTTCTCTTCCCCTTCTTACTTCCAGCCAACCTCAAGAGAGCGACTTCCCCTTCTTCTCCACTTCATCATCATATCTTCTTTCCCTCTCCTCTCAATTTTTTCCCTAAATTGCAGTTACTCATTATCTACCTTTCTCCTCACAATAATCCCTCCATCTTTTCAACTCAACTTCTGTTGGACAATAGGAGCTGACCATCAATCTCTCCCTCCATCCTCACTTCTAATCAGGAATGGTCCGCGCTCCGGCCTTTAGCAAGCCAACACTCATCCTCTCCGGTGGCGTCTATCTACTTGAGCGCTCCCCTCTCCGGCATCCACAGCCTCATTTTGAACAACTCCTTCCTCCGACTAGCCATAAGCATCTCCGACCAGCTATGGTGACCAGAGTCAGGATCATTCACAGTCTCCTCTTTGTGTCAACAGAGACAAAACCCTTCCAGGCTGCAACAATGCATTCCCCTCTTTCTCTTGCCTCTCCAGCACGACGATGAGTCCCTGTGCAACGACCAGGACCCCGTCCAGATCTCGCCTTTATTTTGTTCACACATAAAAAACCCTTCTTGTCCATCAACTCTCCATCTCCTTCTCCTCACCCTTTGTCAAGTTCATCGTCTTCTTCTTCAGAAGATCGATCGCCGACTCCGAATCCAGTCGACCCCTTCGTCAAGAAATTAGAGGCAACATCCCCTTCCTCTTAGGCGAGCCCACTGGCCAGAGTTGCCTCTAACTCTCCTAGTGGATCTCTGATCAATGTACACTGGCCAATTCTTCGTTGATATTTCCCCTCCAGGGCTCTTGTTTCCCTTCAAACGGGACTACCTCCACTTTCTAGCATACAGAAACAGGGCATCTGCTGTTATCATGTGCAGAACCAGAGCTCTGGCCTTTGTCCAACCCCTCTCTAGCCCTATGTTGTAGGTGAGACTACCCTCGTATTTTCGAACGTCGACTCGGTATAATATCTTCCTTATTCCTTTCATGTCATCGAATCTCTTGTATCTCTTTTATAATATTTGTTGTTTATCATGTGGTTCATAGGATAATGTGGGAACCCCATTGGAAGCGTGGAGCAAAATTTAAATTATAACTCCAAGGTTAGATTCGATTTCCTCATGCCCAACTATTCGTCACTCTCAACGCGTAACAGTAGATTATACTTGAATTAAAATTGCACGTTTCACTAGAATAATTTAACTTTATTAAGTTATGATTAGCGTAACCTAACATATTGCGCACATTAATTTATAACTATTATCTGTTTTCGTTCATGATAGCGTAGTTAGTGTAGATATTATATATATATATATATATATATATATATATATATATATATATATATATATATATATATATATATGTGGTGGAACATTCGCACGAGTAACAATTTTTGGACCAGGTTTATGAAGGCCAGGTACTTCAAGCACACACACCCATCAATGGCCAAATCCAACAGCAGATCCTTGAGTAACAATTTTTGGACCAGGTTTATGAAGGCCAGGTACTTCAAGCACACACACCCATCAATGGCCAAATCCAACAGCAGATCCTTTGCGGCTTAGCGTCGCATCCTAATTGGACGTAATCTCGCCGAGCCTGCAATAAGACTTCAACTGGGCACAGGCGAGTCAGATCCTTTCCGGGAGAGATGGACTGGGGATAGCTTGATCCCTAGGCTCACTGAAACCCCGAGAGGTTGTAGGATCAGGGACTTGTGGAACCACACAACGGACGATTAGGACTGGGATAAGATGCGTGATTGGGCCGACATTGATACGGTGAATAGCGTCCACCTGAGCGGCCTCAGGATCGGGCGAGACGCCGATGCGCTTAGATGGACGCTCGAAGATCGGGGGCATTCTCGGTGAGGTCAGCTAGATCTGTCGTCCTGGGGATCGGCTAGCTGCAGCATATCACTGCTCATTATTGGCATACCTGCATCCCTAAGAAGTGGTCTGTCCTCATGTGGAGAGCCATCAGAAATAAACTGCCCACTGACGATATCCTCAATACCATTGGGATCAGCTTAGCTTCTGCCTGTAATTGCTGCTCAGACCATCACATGGAGACTATTGACCACATCTTCTATCAAGGGAACCTGCCGAGTGGTATCTGGAGGACCCTTAATCAACGCTTCAGCATCGAGCCGGACGGCGGACGCTTCCACGATCTAGCAGGTTCTTGGGGTGCAGCCTCCCACGGACACCAGATCGTCACAGCGGTTGCCACGTGGGCGATTTGGAAGAATCACAACAAGGCTAGATACGAAGGTCATCAATTCTCTGCCGACCAGCTTACTCGGGAAATCTTCCGCCAATACCGTAAACGGAGCATCCTATGCTCCCACATTCCGAGTGCTTTTTGGTCCTCGCTCCTCCCTTAACTCTGGCGCTCGGGTCGTTCCCTCCCCTTTTTTGGTAGTATACTTGTATAGGCTTCTTCATTTTGTGCCTTGTATGCGTGTTCAGGTTTCGACAGTTTCTGCCTTGGTTAATAATATGTGGGGGTTTTGTTATATATATATATATATATATATATATATATATATATATATATGTTATTATGTGGCAACTTATAGTTTATGGTCTCGACAATGTGCAACAGGTTGTCCCTATCTTTTGAAAACCATTTGTTATTGAGATATGGTGGTTTTGTTTTCATGACCTTAAGTAGAATATAATTAGATATCCTTATCAGAATCATCATGAAATAAGAATGGATTTGTCATTGTAGGTGATCACTTGTTCACTTTCCATATTCTTTTTATTAGTTTCGGCAACTCGGTGCAATTTCTAGTCTCTGAACATGATAACATATTCTTTACTATGAGAAGAAAAAGTTTAAAGTTAGAAATAAAGGCCTATCCTTCTTATTGGTCTTCTGATGCAACCTTACTCAGTTTAATAGAGTAAAGGTTTGTGAAGTTTCATTGTACATAAGCGGGATTGTGAACACCATGTGTGCATTTAAGTTCTATTGTCATAAATAATACATTTTGAATCACATAATTTTTTTTACTAGTTGTGAGTTCACAAGTTTTTTTAAGTACATTTCCAGTCCTCTCAAAAGATTAGGGGTTTTATTTTCATGACCTCAACTCAAGTAGAAGGTACATATATATACTTATCAGTATCATCATGAAATATGATATTTGAATTTGAAATTCATGACCTCACATAGAAGGTGATCACTTGTGTAGTTTCCATATTCTCTTTGTTAGTTTCAGGCAACTCTGCAGTTTTTGATATGTAAATATGTTATCTTCTTTACTATGGGCAAAAGAGTGTAGGGCAAGAAACATAATCATGTTTGTTGATGTTATCCTTCTTATTTGTCTTTTGATGCAAGCGTACTCGCTTGTAAAAGTGTAAAGGGTTTATGAAATTTCATTGTACTTAAGGGGTATTATGAACACCATTTGGGCCTGATAGGTCCTATTACCATAAAACATATATGAGGAATCACACAATTGTTTTACAAGTTGTAAGAGTTCACAAACATAAATAAAACTTTCGCCCATTTAATACTTGGGAAGCAGTTCTGCACTGCTACCAATCTATTTACTTTGGTAGCTAATTGACAAACAATAACCATATCTTCAAAACTTATATTTGTTCTCTACTTACTATAACTTTAAAATATATATATATATATATATATATATATATATATATATATATATATATATATATATTCTAGAAGCATCGAGATTTTGAATGGGAGAAGATTGACTACTGTTCATTGTTGAAAGAAACTACAAACTTTTTGTCTGTTAACCTGAAAAGTACATAATTCTACAAACCATCTTGGAAGAACCGATTCTTATTAAGTACCAAGCTTACTACAAAGAGATGGCTTCCGAACATATTTTGGTTTGGAGGACAGTTGCCCCGAATATATGATCATGACTATGTCTTGGAAATCTTTTTTTTAGTATTGTGAATTTTACATTATATTTGAAGGATAAAGGCATGTGTAATTTTGAAACTTTATTATGTACATTGTAGACTGAGCAATATTGAAGCTATAGAAGGATAAAGTTTCAAGTTTTTAGCATCCAACACCCTACCAAAGATAATCAAGCCTCAAAGTAACCCTTTTATCCATTTATAACTTGCTAGTTGAGGTGAATATTACTTGCTTGACAAATCTGTTAAGTAAAGGGTCTTTAATTTTTTTTTTGTATAGCATGAACGATGGAAAAGTGATGAATCATAAACTAGCATCAAGACTATTGGATGTTGGGATCTCTGTGACCCATACATTGTGTTTAAAAAAAGATAATATACACTTCTATGGTACAACAGTACTTCGAACGGTTTGAGTGGGTCATATATATTCTTCTTACTTAGATTGCAAGTATTTAGCTTTGCTACATAAAATATTGATTGTATCTTTCATTGTTTGACCATGCTTGATATGTTTATTTTTTTGTAGTTTACAGAGAAACGGGATTATTCCATCAGAGAAATTGTTGAAATGGGAGAAGTGATAGAAATTGATGAAATGGGAGAAGAGATGGCCAAATCTATTCTTGATACTATTAACGAAGACCATATGTAAAAGATGGTGAATTAGAAAGTTTTTGTAGTATTGATAACTTTTTTTTAGAATTTTTGAGACTATAATAATGTTATATTAGTTCAATGATGGTACTTTGAAAATTATGAAATGAAATATTTTTGGTTGGTATTACATATTACTTTTCTTCTTCTCTGGTTTTCTTCTGTGAGGTATTGTATGCATAATACAAATTGTACAATACAAATGCAAAAATGGGCACTATAAAAAATGACGAACATTTAATGACACATGTATGTCATCTTTTGTAAATAAAGATAATGCATAGAAGTCATCTTTTGTAAATAAAGATGACGCATAAGTATGTCATTGTCTCATAATAAAAGTCATCTTTTGTAAATAAAGATGACGCATAAAGCAGGTCATTGTCTCACGATAAAAGTCATCTTTTTTAAATAAAGATGACGCATAGAAGTAATCTTTTGTGAATAACGATAACGCATATAAGTCATCTTTTATAAATTAAGATGACGTGTGTTGAGTGAGTTGTGATAGTTTTCTTGCGATAAAAGTCATCTTTTGTAAATAAAGATGACATATAGAAGTCATCTTTTGTAAATAAAGATGACCTGTAAAAGTCATATTTTATAAATAAAGATGATGTATGTTCAGATGTTATTGCTTTCGCAGAATAAAGATGACACCAACGTAGATGACGGCCAAACAAATGTCATCAATTAGCATATTTAGCCGTCATTGTTATCCATTTTTGTAGTAGTGGATCTACACTGTTCAATTTCAACTCATTGTCTCAAAAGAATTATCAAGTGCACGTTCTTGTCTTGTACAAGTCTAATATAGACTTGTACAATATTATGCCCCGGCTTAGACGATCGATTTATCTCGAGTCAAGGCGAGCACGACCGATTTGGCGAGTCGGGGTGTGACAAGTTGGTATCAGAGCACGGTTCACACCTCGGACCTTTCAAAAACATTTTTTTGGATGCTATTGTAAAATTTTAAAATTTATGCTTTTCGGCATATACGACATGAAATAATCGTTCCATACAGATAAGCCCGTAGATATTTTTGAGAATACTAACGGGTTTGCTTAATTTTGTAGGAATGACAAAGAATTTGGGTGTCCTTGCTGTCAATGCCACGTTGATTAGCACGGATAGTACCGAGGATGCGACACCAAGCAAATCCACCATGGAGCGATTACTCCGCTTCATAGAAGTCCAACAGCCCCAGGCAGAGATGCAGTAACAACAGCTACAGGCACAAATCTAGGCCCAAATCAGTGCCCAACAAAAACAGATGGAGGCATTGACCCGGATCGTGAGCACCATAGCGACCCAACAGAATTCGACGACTGTCGCATCAGAAGAAGAAGTGCAACCAGCAATGATGAAGCATATGTCCTCCCCTTCTCTGTTCATGGAAATCGAATTCAAGAAAATGAACCCGCCCGAGTACAATGGCTTAGCCGAACCAGATGAGATCGTGGGATGGCTAGTAAAAATCGAGGGCCTGTTCAACCTTCTCAACATTAAGGGGTCCAAGAGAGTCGGGTGCGCGGCTTTGCAGCTACACTTAAGGTCTCACGGCTAGTGGGAGGCAAAGAAATAGGAACTCCACGTAGCCGAATCCGGTACCAATATCTCGTAGGAGACGTTCAAGCAGGTCTTCCTTGAGCAATATATTCTCCATGCCATTCGTCGGCAGAAAGTAGATGAATTCATGTCCTTGAAACAAGGAAATATGTCAGTCGAAGAGTACGATACAAAGTTCACAAAACTTACAAAGTTTGTCGGGGCCTTCTTGCCGAACAAGGAAGCATGGTGCAAGCGCTTTCAATACGGCCTAAACAACGATCTTCGTAGGGACGTCATGAATCAAAAATGTCAAACCTACAAAGAGTCCTACAATGCTGCCCTTGATAGCGAGTTGATCTTTGGTCGAGCATCACAGAGGGCAGGATAAGGTGTCTGTGACAGCTTCAACTAGCGTCCTCACGACATAGGACAATCTGGTGTGCCACAGTTCCAGAATACGTTCGAGTACCGGGGGCCTCATCCCGGAGTACGATGCCATCAGTGCGGCAAGATGGGACATCTGGCAATCGATAACCAAGGGAGATGTTTCAAGTGTGGCCAACTAGGCCACAAGACGGAAGATTGTCAAATGGAGAGGGAGAACCAAAATCTACCAAGGAATGTACAGAATCAGAATAGGGCGCCTCTCCCGCCTATGGCGCAAACGCAATGCCTGTGAACCCACAAAATCGCTAGAAAGCGCAAGGCCGAGTCTATGCACTGACTCGGGATGAAGCATTCGTGTTTGACACTGTTGTGACAGGTATACTACTCTATAAAAATATGCCTGCCAGAGTACTATTCGATTCAGATGCTACATATAGTTTTATATCTGCCCACTTTGTAGAATAAAATAAATTACCCATACAATTATTAGATATGAATCTTAGTGTTAGCACTCCAACGTGAGTAGATATGCCTGCCACTCAAATTTGTAGGGATGGTTACATCTGCATCGATGGGATGAATCTATCCTTGGAAGTTATTGCCCTCGACATCAAAGAGCGATATCATTCTCAGTATGGATTGGTTGGGTGCATGCCATGCAACTATCGAGTGCGCGGAGAAGAGAGTCGTATTTCGTCTTCCTGGCAAAACTGAGTTTTCCTATGCGTACGCAGCAGCGTCGAAGATGGCAATAGTGATATCGGCGATTTCGGCAGGGCGCATATTGCATTCTGGTTGCAGCGGGTACCTAGCATCAATTTACGATACGAGAATGGAGATTGTAGGCACGACAGATCCTGAAGTCGTGGCAGAATTTCTCGATGTGTTTCCAGATGTAATGCCTGTGATTCGTATTACGTATTTTTGGAATACGTGTACGTATTTTATCTTGTGTTGCATTTGCTTGGCCATGGTTCATCTTGGTTCGGGTTGGCTTGGTTCGGTTTGGGGTTGCTTTTGGTTTATCATGAACCAAAGAGTGAACCCTTACCCTACCACCACCACAACCATTTATTAACCTCCACTTCCTTCTCTCTCTTTATTACTCTTTTTCTTTCCTCCATTAACTCCTCACCTACCAGGAAGAGAGCTTAGGCAAGTACAGCTTGCTTCGCGAAGGAACTCTGTTTTATTGTTCCATTCCCTTCCTCTCGAGATTCTAATACTCTTTAGTACTTGGTGTTTTCAATTTCCATGGTTAAATTTGTGTAGATCTAAGTTTATAGTATTTTCGGAATTCTTAGGTTTTGATCTACTTAGCATTGTTATTTCCAAGTTTTGATGGTTCTATGTCGTAGAGCATTTCATTCTGCCCCGTTTTGACCTATAGAAGTTCAGATTTGGACTCCGGATGAAGGTTTTATGCAGCTTGGAAGCCATGGCTTCATGGTTTACTTCTTCTCGGAAATTTGGAGAAGAAGCACAGTCCCGAGCCGCATGGCAGCACTTGACCGCATGAATATTCATGCGGCAAGTCAGTTCCAGCCGCATGCACTATTGCCTGGACCTAACCGCATGACCCGGATTCGTTCGAGCCGCTTGGACCCTCAACCCGCCAGCCGCATAGGCTCGGTTTCCTAGCCAGCCGCATATGCGCCCGTCATTTTATCGCATATGCAACTGTCATTCCCTGGCCGCATTGGGACTAGTCCTTTCCCCAGCCGCATGAGCTGCTCTTGTTCCGAGCCGCATGGGCTCTTAATTCCCCCGACCCGTATGGATTTATTTCCCGAGCCGCATGAACCCGACTCCCTCCCCAGCCGCATGAGATCACTTCTTGGCCGCATATGCCGAGCCGCATGGCTCTTTCATAGCTTTTATTTTATGAATATTTTAATTATTGCTATTATGCCCATGCCATGTAACTTTCAGTATAACTTGAGTTCCTATGGCGTACACCTTTACCTTTATTGTATATTTTTACGCCCATTTTATATCCTTATGCCTTTTGTCCTGAACTTGATAAATCACGATTTGATTGACATGATTGAAATAACAATTGTACATGACATGGTGTGACAAGGAACTATCATGACATGATAGTGGCCCGTCGTGGCGCACTCCTGACAAGTAAACCTGGCATGATTTATCTCGGGCTATTGTTGCGACAGCTTATATGACATGACTTGACAAGTATAAATAACCTGGACACCGTGGATGATTGTGCTTGTACAAATAAACCAGTCTTGCCTTGCATCATGCTTAGGAAGGGACTCTTGAGTACCACGGTCAGGGGTACCTACTAAAATTGGACTAAGGCTAATAACTAGAATAACACAGTAGTCATGAAGAGATTTCCTAGCTACAGGCAATTCTGTTACCTGGGCGCTCCTAGGATCTGTAGCCTGCCGTCGAGTAGGGCACATTTCCAGCACACTTCATGTGTTGTACCATTCAAGCTACTTAAGGGTACATGCGTTTCCTGGACGATGTACCCACCTGAATTCAACCCTAGTCTTTCGACCTGGATAACCTGGATGGTCTGCAGGACTTGTGTCTGTGGAATAATCTCACTGTATCTTGTTAGTAATTAGGCTTGCGATAACCCTTGTTAGTTAAAGTATCAAACCGTAATTCTTGCTTGGCCGTGAAATGATTGGATGGAGTCTAACCAGTCTAGTCTTGTCCTGATCCTGTTCCAGGTTACTGCATGTCCAGAATGCCTGTATTTATTTTACCGATAAATGGTGAAAATTCCAAGTTCTGTTCAGACGAAGGGTTACAACCCCGATCCTTGTTTGGTTTACGGGTTGTAACCTGGTTATATGAATAGTTCTATAGTTATCTCGTCGTATATCATCCTGATATGTTTTCCTTATTTTCAGTTCTTACCATTTATTTATAGTCTTGTGCTGATTGCTGGTTTTAGTTCCTAAGTGAAGCCTCCTTTGTGGTACTTGCTCTTTCTGGGGTCTGACCCAGCTAGTTTTGTATGGCCAGATTTTGGAGCAGCTCCAGAGGATCTACCGACTTTCTAGCCCGATGGTGACCACCAGGCGTAACTAGGGCAACGAGTGGGTTTATTTTGATCTCCCACTTATTTGTAAAAATATTCTTTTGAAGCGTTTAGCCGACGAGCACCTGTTTAGCTCGATTGCACTTTACTTACTATCTGCCTACGGGCTATAACATGATTGACAGATCCTAGGGTTGATCATGTATGACTAAACTCTTGCTAGTCCGGATATTTTGTAACGACTAGCTTCATGATCAGCTGAATATGTAATGTTTGGGACGCCTTACTATTGTATATTTGGTGATCTTACATCTTGTAACATTCTTTTACTTGCTTGTGATTGAGACACTAGGCTTGTTCATGACCTTAAGAGACTGTTTGCTTGTAGTTAAACCTCATGTATCTAGACAGCCGTGACCGTATGGCGAGGTGGGTTGCACTTCAACATACGTAGCTGGCTATGTCTGCCCCCGCTCTCCAGTATTCTGGTTCTGGGGCGTGACATGGTTTAAGTGGTGGCCCATGCAGGTCTTATAAATCAAGATATATAAGGGTTTACCAAATAGATGTCTCAATCAATGTTCGCCCTTGATCTCTGCTCGTATCTTCTGAATCCCTGGATTCTTGACCTGATCACGCGCTTGCATCGTTGATCTGTCCTGGTCCTTCCTTATTGTTCCCCATGTCGTCTTCTTCAGCGGCATTATCCCTGGACCTGTCGACCAGCAAGGCGAAGCACCACCCGTGGACCAGCAACAACCTGGGAATCAAGCTCAACATTCGGGAGTAGCTTCCAGAGTCGTACCTATTGGAGAAGAGCCACCGGTCCAGCCAGTTCAGCCTGCAGAGCCTGATGATGGCACACTAGTGGGTCTCATCAGGTCATTGATAGCTTCCCAAGATCGTCGTGGAGATGCCTTACACCAGACAGTGACAGATGCTCTGACCAGAGGAGGTCATCAGGGTAACATCGCGGCCAACAGCTTCAAGCGCTTGAACCCTCCATTCTTTGACGGTAGTGAAGAAGCTATCGCAGCAGATACATGGATTCAGGATACTGAGGTGATTTTCGAAGCAGCCAGGACTCCAGAGAATGAGAAGGTGGCCGTTGTTCGCCTGCAGTTGTTAGATCTTGCCCGTAGCTGGTGGACAGCGCAGGCCGTTGGGTTAGCAGCACCCATTCTATGGGCAGTATTCAGAGAGAGATTCTAAACCAAGTATTTTGATGTTGTAGCTCGATACGATCTGCAGATGAGGTTCACCAATCTGAAGCAGATGGACAGGACGGTCGACGGATATACGGCCGAGTTTTCCAGACTCAGTCGGTTTGCTCCCACCTTGGTGGCAACCAAATATGATCGAGCCCAACGATTCCAGCAGGGACTTCACCTGGAGATTTTGTTAGCAGTCGAGCAGTTTGAGCATCAGACTTTTGATGCGGTCTTGAGAGCAGCTAGGAGGCACAAGTATACCTCCCAGAGGATCGTGGATAGGGCCGGAGGTCAGAAGAGATCTCACGGCCAGATGAATCAGACTTCAGCACCAGCCCCGGCAGCCAGGGCCTTGACTATTGGAGCTCCGAGGCGAGCGGCCTCAGTGACATCGGTTCAGCATTCCACCCCGACGCACCCTCAGCAGAAGCAGAAGCACTCTTCCGCAGTGGGATGTTCTCATTACGGAAAGCCAAGACATGTGGTAGCAGAGTGTCGCAAGGCGCAGGGATTGTGTCTGGCTTATGGAGCAGCAGACCATAGGGTTGGATCCTGTCCAAATAGGGGTGGTTCATCATCGTCCAACCTTTCTAGCTCTTCGGTGAGAGGACCAGCACCGGTCCAACAGCGGCAGCAGAAGTACCCATTGCCGAGGCCCTTGCCGCCTCAGACCCAAGTATTCCAGCAGCATAACCCCCAGCAGTATGCACAAGCCCAAGCCCAGAGTCAGAGCAGGCAGCAAGGATTTCAGCAGAGGGGACCAGCACTCCGAGGGCATGGTCAGGCTATGGCGATGACCGTAGAGGAAAGATTAGCACCAGGAGAGGTAGTGGCAGGTACTATTCTCGTCAACTCCTTTCCAGCTTCAGCTTTATTTGATTCTGGTGTATCATATTCTTTTATGTCTGCACGATTCGCGACACGGGTAGGATTGGAGCCCGAGTCATTATCAGTAAGGCTCAATATACTTACTGGTAACGGACTTGTGGGAGTCGATAGAGTATTTTTCTCGTGTCGGATCGTGGTTAGCGGTAGAGAGTTCCCCGCTAGATTGATAGAGTTCCCGATTGCCGACTATGATGTGGTCTTAGGGATGGATTGGTTGAGGAACCAGTATGCTAGAATAGACTGCCACATTGGCACGGTTATTTTTAGTATTCCAGGTGAGCCAGAGTTTTCCTTCTTCCGAGGCGAAGATGAACCTTCTCCTCTAGTATTGCGGATGGCAGTAGCAGCAGTGCAGTTGCCTCGGATAGTCGATGAGTTCCCAGATGTTTTCCCAGAAGAGCTTCCAGGTATGCCTCCAGAGCGAAAGATCGAGTTCACCATTGACTTGATTCTCGGGACAGCCCCAGTATCAGAGAGAGTCTACAGGATGGCGCCGTCAGAATTAGAGATCTTGTACAGGATGATTGAAGAACTTCGAACCAAGGGATTCATTCGTGCTAGTGGATCGCCTTGGGGAGCCCCGATGCTTCTTGTAAAAAAGAAGGATGGTATGTCCAGGTTATGTGTTGATTATCGTACTTTGAACTCAGTGACAATCAAGAACAGATACCCTCTCCCGAGGATAGATGACTTGTTTGATCAACTCAAGGGGGCATTAGTATTCTCGAAGATTGATTTGCGGTCAGGATATCATCAGATCAGAGTCAGAGAGCAGGACATCCCGAAGACAGCTTTTAGATCAAGATATGGGCATTGGGAGTTCCTTGTTATGCCTTTTGGAGCGACCAATGCGTCGACAGTATTCATGGATCTCATGAATCGCATCTTCATGCCTTACTTGGATCAGTTTGTGATTGTGTTCTTAGATGACATCCTGGTCTACAGCAAGAGTGAGGCAGATCATGAGAAGCATCTCCGTGTGGTTCTTCAGATTCTCAGGGAGCACTAGCTGTATACCAAGTTCAGTAAATGCGAGTTCTGGCTCGATCGCATTTCGTACTTGGGTTATATCATCACCAGAGGAGGAGTAGAAGTGGATCCCCAGAAGATTGTGGCTATTGAGTCATGGCAAGTACCCAGCACCGTTGCAGAAGTTCGTAGTTTTCTTGGATTGGCCGGCTATTATCGGCGGTTTGTTTCGAATTTTTCTCGGATATCAGCGCCATTGACACAGTTGACCCGCAAGGATGCGCAGTTTGCTTGGACAGCAGAGTGTCAGAGTTCTTTTGAGCAGTTGAAACGAGGATTGATAACATCTCCTATTCTCACGCTTTCCGATGGAACTGGAGGATTCTCAGTATATTGTGATGCTTCAGGCAGAGGCTTGGGATGTGTTCTGATGCAACATGGGAAGGTAATAGCTTATGCGTCACGAAAACTTCGTGATCATGAGAGGAATTACCCAACCCATGACTTGGAGCTGGCAGCAGTAGTGTTTGCGCTTAAGTTGTAGAGGCACTACTTGTATGGAGAAAGGGTATAGATTTTCACCGACCACAAGAGCCTGAAGTATATTTTCACCCAGAAAGATCTTAACATGCGTCAGAGGAGATGGCTAAAGCTGCTTGTGGATAATGATGTCAACCTGCAGTATCATCCTGGAAAGGCCAACGTTGTTGCAGATACATTGAGCAGGAGAGCCAGAGTTTATTTCCTAACAGCTCAGCCAGAACTGTTAGCCGATCTTCAGAAGATTGGAATAGAAGTTGGTCTCCCTTCCAATGTGGCATTCATGGCCAGTATGCAAGTTCAGTCCACTATAGTCGAGAGGATCCGGATGGCACAATCAACAGATTCCAAGCTTCAGCGACTCCGAGCAGAGTTTGAGGCAGGACGAAGACCAGAGTTATGCATTCATGAGGATGGTACACTTCGACATGGTAATCGTCTTTGTGTACCCAGTGGAGATATCAGACAGGAGATTATGTCAGAAGCGCACAGTTCTCAGTATTCCATCCATCCTGGCAGTACAAAGATGTACCGTGATATCCGTTAGCACTTTTGGTGGAATGGCATGAAGCGGGAGATAGCTCAGTTTGTCTCTCGGTGTTTGGTTTGCCAACAAGTTAAGGCCGAACATCAGAGACCGACTGGACTTCTTCAGCTCTTGCCGATTCCAGAATGGAAGTGGGAGCATGTGGCCATGGATTTTGTGAATGGATTACCTAGATCCCCAGCTGGTAGAGATGCTATCTGGGTTATTGTTGATCGGCTCACGAAGGTGGCTCACTTTCTTCCATTCAGAGTTGGTCAGTCGACGGCTCAGCTAGCGGAGATGTATCTTAGGTAGATCGTCAGATTGCACGGTGTTCCAGTCAGTATCACTTCGGACCGGGATTCAAAATTTACGTTGCACTTTTGGCATAGCTTGTAAGAGAGTTTGGGGACTCATCTCTAGTTCAGTTCAGCCTATCACCCGCAGACAGATGGCCAGTCGGAGCGCACGATCCAGACTCTTGAAGATATGTTGCGGTCATATACACTTGACTTCGGTGGTTCATGGGAAGATCACTTGCACCTGGTGGAATTCTCGTACAACAACAGTTTCCAGGCCAGTATCCAGACGGCACCGTTCGAGGCACTATATGGCAGGAAGTGCAGATCCCTGCTAGCCTGGGATGATGTTGGAGAGAGGCAGATGCTCGGTCCAGAAATGATTGCCCAGACAGTTGAGGTGGTGATGAGAGTCCGAGATCACCTTCGAGTTGCCCAAGATCGCCAGCGTCATTAGGCCGATTCTCATCGACGTCCTCTCGAGTTTTCGATCGGCGATCATGTATTCCTGAGGATTTTGCCTAACCGTGGCGTCATTCATTTCGGCGTACAGGGAAAGCTTATTCCTAGGTATATAGGACCGTTCGACATTCTGGAGCGAGTAGGAGATGTATCCTATCGTCTCGCTCTTCTGCCATCGCTAAGCGAGGTGTATGACGTGTTCCATGTATCCCAATTACGACGGTATATCCCAGACCCGAGCCACGTCCTGGATCATTCGAAATTGGTTGTCGGTACCAGCCTTTCGTATGAGGAAAGGCGGGTGTCTATATTGGACCGGAGAGAGAAGACACTCAAGAATAAGACTATCAAGTTAGTCCGAGTTGCTTGGGGTCATCACTCTTTGGGTGAGTCAACTTGGGAGCGTGAGGATGATATCCGCTCGTGATATCCCGACCTATTTGACTCGTGAGTTATAATGTCCTCCTTATGCCTCATGCCTTCGATTCCTTGCTTGCATGATTGATTGATTGCCTAGTTAATGCTTGCTTGCGATTAGTGTAGCTTGTCATTGCTCCTCTAGCCTCTTGATTAAATTTCGAAGACAGAATTCTTTTAAGGTGGGTAGAGTTGTAATGCCTGTGATTCGTATTGCATATTTTTTGGATACGTGTACGTATTTTATCTTGTGTTGCATTTGCTTGGCCATGGTTCATCTTGGTTCGGGTTGGCTTGGTTCGGTTTGGGGTTGCTTTTGGTTCATCATGAACCAAAGAGTGAACCCTTACCTACCACCACCACTACCATTTATTAACCCACACTTCCTTCTCTCTCTTTATTACTCTTCTTCTTTCCTCCATTAACTCCTGACCTACCAGGAAGAGAGCTTAGGCAAGTACAGCTTGCTTCGTGAAGGAACTCCGTTTTACTGTTTCATTTTCTTCCTCTCGAGATTCTAATACTCTTTAGTACTTGGTGTTTTCAAATTCCATAGTTAAATTTGTGTAGATCTAAGTTTATAGTATTTTTGGAATTCTTGGGTTTTGATCTACTTAGCATTGTTATTTCCAAGTTTTGATGGTTCTATGTTGTAGAGCATTTTATTCTGCCCCGTTTTGACCTATGGAAGTTCAGATTTGGACTCCGGATGAAGGTTTTATGCCGCTTGGAGCCATGGGTTCATGGTGTACTTCTTCTCGGAAATTTGGAGAAGAAGCACAGTCCCGAGCCTCATGGCAGCACTTGACCGCATGAACATTCATGTGGCAAGTCAGTTCCAGCTGCATGCACTATTGCCTGGACCTAACCGCATGACCCGGATTCGTTTGAACCGTTTGGACCCTCAACCCGCCAGCCGCATATGCTCGGTTTCCCCGCCAGCCGCATATGCGCCCGTCATTTTGTCGCATATGCAACTATCATTCCCTGGCCGCATGGGGACTAGTCCTTTCTCCAGCCGCATGAGCTGCTCTTATTCCGAGCCGCATGGTCTCTTAATTCCTCCGACCCGCATGGATTTCTTTCCCCAGCCGCATGAACCCGACTCCCTCCCCAGCCACATGAGATCACTTCTTGGCCGTATATGTCGAGCCGCATGGCTCTTTCATAGCTTGTATTTTATGAATATTTTAATTATTACTATTATGCCCATGCCATGTAACTCTCAGTATAACTTGAGTTCCTATGACGTACACCTTTACCTTTATTGTATATTTTTACGCCCATTTTATATTCTTATGCCTTTTGTCCTGAACTTGATAAATCACGATTTGATTGACATGATTGAAATGCCAATTGTACATGACATGGTGTGACAAGGAACTAGCATGACATGATAGTGGCCCGTCGTGGCATACTCCTGACAAGTAAACCTGGCATGATATATCTCGGGCTGTTGTTGCGACAGCTTACATGACATGACTTGACAAGTATAAATAACCTGGACACCGTGGATGATTGTGCTTGTACAAATAAACCAGTATTGTCTTGCATCATACTTAGGAAGGGACTCCTGAGTACCACGGTCAGGGGTACCTACTAAAATTGGACTAAGGCCAATAACTAGAATAACACAGTAGTCATGAAGAGATTTCCTAGCTACAGGCAATTCCGTTACCTGGGCACTCCTAGGATCTGTAGCCTGCCGTCGAGTAGGGCACATTTCCAGCACACTGTCATGTGTTGCACCTTTCAAGCTACTTAAGGGTACATGCGTTTCCTGGACGATGTACCCACCTGAATTCAACCCTAATCATTCGACCTGGATAACCTGGATGGTCTGCAGGGCTTGTGGCTGTGGAATAATCTCACTGTATCTTGTTAGTAATTAGGCTTGTGACAACCCTAGTTAGTTAAAGTATCAAGCCGTAATTCTTGCTTGGCCGTGAAATTATTGGATGGAGTCTAACCAGTCTAGTCTTGTCCTGATCCTGTTCCAGGTTACTGCATGACCAGAATGCCTGTATTTATTTTACCGATAAATGGTGAGAATTCCAAGTTCTGTTCAGACGAAGGGTTACAACCCCGGTCCTTGTTTGGTTTACGGGTTGTAACCTGGTTATATGAATAGTTCCATAGTTATCTCGTCGTATATCATCCTGATATGTTTTCCTTATTTCCAGTTCTTACCATTATTTATACTCTTGTGCTGATTGCTGGTTTTAGTTCCTAAGTGAAGCCTCCTTTGTGGCACTTGCTCTTTCTGGGGTCTGACCCAGCTGGTTTTGTATGGCCAGATTTCGGAGCAGCTCCAGAGGATCTACCGACTTTCTAGCCCGATGGTGACCACCAGGCGTAACCAGGGCAACGAGTGGGTTTATTTTGATCTTCCACTTATTTGTAAAAATATTTTTTTGAGGCGTTTAGCCGACGAGCACCTGTTTAGCTCGATTGCACTTTACTTACTATCTGCCTACGGGCTGTAACATGATTGACAGATCCTAGGGTTGATCATGTATGACTAAACTCTTGCTAGTCCGGACATTTTGTAACGACTAGCTTCATGATCAACTGAATATGTAATGTTTGGGACGCCTTACTATTGTATATTTGGTGATCTTACATCTTGTAACATTCATTTACTTGCGTGTGATTGAGACAAAAGGCTTGTTTATGACCTTAAGAGACTGTTGGCTTGTAGTTAAACCCTCATGTATCTAGACAGCCGTGACCGTATGGCGAGGTAGGTTGCACTTCAACATATGTAGCTGGCTATGTCTGCCCCCGCTCTCCAATATTCTGGTTCTGGGGCGTGACACCAGACGAGTTGCCAGGGATGCCGCCGGATCGAGAGATAGAATTCAGCATCGACATCTTTCCGGACACTCGACCGATGTCTAAAGCACCCTATCAAATGGCATCGGCGGAGCTGAAGGAACTGAAAGCACAGCTACAAGAGTTTCTAGATCACGGATATATTTGCCCTAGCACCACCCCATGGGGTACTCCAGTGTTGTTTGTAAAGAAGAATGATGGATCGATGCGGCTATGCATCGACTATCGAAACTTAACAAAGCCAAGGTACGAATCAAGTATCCATTGTCGAGGATAGACGATTTGTTTGACTAGTTGCAAGGGGCAACGATATTTTCCAAGATTGATCTTCACTCAGGCTACCATCAATTGAAGATCAAGTCCGAGGACGTGCCGAAGTCCACTTTTTGAACTCGATACGGTTACTACAAGTTCTTAGTCATGCCGTTCGGTTTGACAAACGCTCCTGCTGCTTTCATGGATCTGATAAACCAGGTATTTCGACCGTTCACAGACAAATTTGTCATCGTATTCATCGACGACATTCTCATATATTCAAAAAGCAAGGACGAACACGTGGAGCATTTAAAGACGGTGCTACAGACTCTGCGTGAACATCAACTTTATGCCAAATTGACTAAATATGAGTTCTGGATGAACAGTGCGACGTTCCATAGGTATATTATTTTCGCTGAAGGTGTCATGGCGGACCCAAAGAAAATTGAAGCGATAGTTGAGTGGAAACGGCCTACCTCGACAGGCTACATCCGAAGTTTTCTCGGCTTGGTAGGCTACTACTGAAAATTTGTGAAAGACTTTGCCAAGATTGCGTCGCCTCTGACTCGCCTCACCCAGAAGGGAGTCGCATTCGAGTGGAACGACGACTGTGAATCTAGTTTCCAGGAGTTAAAGAAACGGCTCATTTCAGCTCTTATCCTTGCACTTTGTGAGCACCCTGAATTTCGGGTTGATTTTTTATTTTATTTTATTTTCTGATTTATTGGTTTCGATAAATAATTTATTCTGTATTTTTCCTTAAGTGTGCTTTTCCGTGCCATTGATATTTGGAGTATCAGGGATGTTCAACTCTGGAAATCTTCTTCACGAGTTTTGGAGTGGACATGATTACCTTCATGACGGTATATAGTGTCCCATCCAAACTTGTTCCCTTGTACTCTTTCTGCTTTGCTGAACTTCGGGTCGGTTTAGACCATTTGATTGTTATTTATTTTCCCACTCTTTTCCTTGATCATTTTCAGCGCGTTACCATGACTTTTAAATTTGGAGTGCAAGACCAGTCATTTTCTTGAAACCAACTCCTCATTGATGATCTACTCGAGACGCTCGTCACCCATGACCTTCGTGTCCCACTCAGACACGTCATTTTGAGCTCCATTTGATTCGTACAACTTTTCTAACACGTGACCCGATTTTATTTCACTCCACGGCGTCACATTCATCTTCCAACTTGAATTGTGGGTCCCCTGTCGACCAAAACCTGTCCGCCCCAACTATGGACATGGCCCACTTTGAGCCAACTATCCGTCCGCCACTTGTGTCCCATTTATTGGAATCCCCATGTGCTACTTATTTACCCATGATCATCAACATCTATTTTAATTCGATTATTTTGCCATGTCCGATTTTGGACCCAATCCGGCTCCACCGAGTCCAGCCCAGCTCCATGTTGCCCTCCATCATGACACCCTCAATTTTCTTGCCTAAAAATACCAAGTGCTCTTCTACCTATTTTTCTATATTTAATAGAAATTTCTATTGAATTAATCCCTTTTGGAATGACCCATTTTAGCACATTAAATTCTGGCCATTAGATTTTCCCTCCCAATAAATCATCACCATTCATTCTCAAACTTTTCCACACTCACTCACAGCCTAGGTTGGCCGGCCCTAACTCCCACATTACTTTTCACCTCTCTCTTTCTCTTATTTATTTCACCCAATGTTTCAATCTCTCTCTCTCTTTCTTCCTAATATATTTCTCTACACTCACACAACAACAAAAACAACACCATCAGCAGCAAACCATGCCCCGACCACGACCCTCCTCCTGGTCAGCCTCGCCGCCGGCCACCGGCCTCCGCCGCCGTCGGCCTCCCCCACAGCACCTCCTCTTCTCCTCCTCCTCTCCATTGGATAACAACACCACCACCATCATCATCCAAACCGCCACCACCACCATCCTTGGCCATCGATCGGTCGACCTCAGCCACCCTCGCCGAGGTGCACCGCCGCCCCTGCCTCGCCGGGACAGGCCAGGCAGCCGCCGCCGTCGCCGGCCAGCGGCGCTCCACCGCAGCAGCTGCAGCTTCATGCACGCACGCATGCAGGCGCGCACACGCCTGCGCGCGTGGACCGCCGTAGTGAGCCGCCGTGCCGCCGTGTGGGCCGCCGTGGCTCGCCGTGGGTGCGCCCCACTCCGGCGAGTCTTCCCCTGACGGCCACCGTCCTCCGGGACGCGCCGTCGAGGCGATTCGTGCGTTTTGCACGACGTCCCGTCGTGACGAGCTCGGAAACGGGACTGAAATCGCCTTCCGTCGCAGTGACTTCGCACGCGTTTTCCCGGAGATCCGATCGTTGGATCGGCGATTTCTTTGCTCCGTCACAATCTCGGTATATCCACCTTCATCCCTGTCAATTTTCGTCCGTTAATTTTATCGTTTGATACATGAAAACCGGCCACCAAGTTGACCGTTTAAATTGTATTAAATTTGGATAGTTTCGCGGGGCCAACTTCGTCAGCTTGTATCTCCTCCACCGCTGCTTCCGTTTGGCGTACCACCAGTTCCGGTGCAAAGCTGGTATAACCCTCTTACTACCCCTCCAGTTTCGTTTCATTGTGAGCTTGTTTGATTGGTTGAATTCGACGCCAAAGTTGGCCGTTCGAATTCGTAATTTCCAACTTGTAAAATTCCATTTTTGAACACGGGACTCCAGATTTTATTTCTGACACCACCAGTAGACTTGTGGCGTCGTTCTGGCATGTTTTCATATAAAATTTGTTAGATTTGGAGAACGTGGACCCTGGCACGTTTTTCGGTGCAAAGTGGATCCCACTTTCTGGGTCAACAGGACTTTTTGACGCCGGCTCATCGGAATCCTATTCCGGATATACCGTTGAGTTCGTATCGTCATTCTGGACTCGTTGACATATAATTTGCTAGGTTTTGGTGGACATTGGGTCCGGCACGCATTTCGGTGTAAGTCGGATACCAATATCCGGGTTAACGGGTAATTTTGAGATCGGCTCATCGGAATCCAATTCCGGAGATACCGTTGAGTTCGTATCATCATTCTGAACTCGTTGACAGGTAGTTTGCTGAGTTTTGAGAACTTTGGTTCCGGCACGCATTTCCGTGCAAACCGAAATTCTAAGTTCTGGTCAACGGACCAAATTGAGATCGGGTCAACGGAATCCAATTCTGGAGATACCGTTGGGTTCGTATCGACATTCTAGTTTCGTGGACATATAATTTGTTATATTTTATTGACTTATTTTCTTGCACGTTTTTCGGTGCAAAACGGCTCCGACACGGACACCGTTTTGACCCGAAATTACCTTTTTGCCCTTGTGTCCAAATTGGACCGTTGGGCAGGCTATCCTAGCTAATTTGTCCATTCTGGACACGTTGGCAATGTTTATTTCATCGTCCGACAATGTTTGTTGATAATTTCTCTGAGTTTAACCTTTTTATAATTAATTAATAATTAATTTATATAATGTTCGTATTCCGGGATTAGTACAACGAAACTGAGATCAGCCAATTCCAATGATCTCACATCGCTGAAATTGACAAGTTGGACACGTGGATCACTATAATAAGATTATCAACCTTACCGATAATCTTCTTATCTCGATTTGCGTGACGTAAGTTTCGACGTACAAATAACGAAGTACACTTTATATTAGACTAGAATTGACCCTGTTTGACCAGAGTTGACCAGTTGACCCAAAGTCAACTTTAAGTCAACACTTGACCTAGTTTGACTAGATTATTGACCGGAGTCGACCTAGAGTTGTTTTGACTTAGAAGAACCTAGGATAAAATAGATTGTTTGTGGATTCATTTATTTTCAACTTGAACACCTTGTAACCTGTGTTTCTTTAAATAGGACTCTGTGGCTTCAGTGGGACCCCCTATACTTATCAGCTGTTCAGGTTATCGAGGCGAGTACATTCTCTGATCATTTCATATCCTGCTTAGAATTATTTTCTGCAGTAGATTACTTTACTTGTACTGTCACGTTGGTCACACGGATTGGTACTATATGGATCCCTTCTTGAGATGTTATCCTTAGGGAGCATCGGGTACTACATGTTCTGTGCGTTTCACTTACATGGCGTATCATATGCTTCATTGGTTCTTTGATCACTTACGACATATACTCTTATGATCGTAGAGTCTTCCGAGAATCCTTATCCCATTTATGGGACTACTATGTATCACCTTCGGGGTCTATTACCTTCGGGGTCTATCACCTTCGGGGTCTTATCACCTTCGGGGTCTACCACCCTTCAGGGGCTGTTACATAGCATCATATAACATAACCTGGTTGGATCCTTGTGTATTGATTGGGGGTACGAGGGAGTATAAATAGCCATGTGAACAATTCCAAAGTAGAATAGCCATGTACGCATCTTTAGTATAGCCATGTACAATCAAGCCGTTCACATGTCGACTTTGTGCTCTAAATCACTAGTCACTGGTAGCTCTTTACTTATAGTAGATATTTCTATTACAGCTCTCTCTCTGTTTACATACAACATTTATTTTAGTACCTGTATCTTACTTTACTGTATGATTATATTTTCTAACCTGCTATGAACTGTTGAGATGTATTGTGCTCGCTCCAGTCCTGACTGGACCTGTTGATAAATTTTACAGATGGCCTGGGATTGCCTGCTAGCCTAGAGGAGACACAGTAGAGGTTGTTTAGGTAGTTATTTCATTTTGTCTGGAGTTGTATTTACTTTGTGGATTACTGTATCTGTATTTGAGTTTTGAGATGTATTTCTGGGTTTATGTATCTTAGACACTTAGACTTCTATCTCCTGTATCTCTTTTGGATTTCATGTTTTATCTATCATTATCATGCTCTACCTTAGATGTGATTGAGTCTGTATCTGCTATGTCACCCCCATTCGGGGTGTATAAACTGTTTAGTCTTATACTGTTAGATGCATTGAGACCTAGGACAGCGTTCTACCACCGACACTGCGGCGTAGGCTGGGCGTTGTTACGTTCTCGTGCCCTAACTCTAGGGTGCGGGTCGTGACACGTTTTTAGTGGTGGTCCATGCAGGTCGAGACTAAAAGTGTAGTGGTATTCGAACTTGAGTACCACTACAGCCTGCACTAGGAATATGATATATTTTTGAAGATACTCAATCACAGTTAGGAACCCTTGAGAGATTCCTGGGACGACCCTGGAGAATCTTATTTAACTTCGATTTGAAAACTCTCTTTTTCCCTTGATTTGATTCATTTTTACTTTTTGTTGTTAAATTTGATTTTAATGGATTATTATTGAATTTGAGTTTGTATTTGTTAATTTTGATGGATGATTGTCGAATTTTGAATTTTGATGATAGCTGTTGCATTCGAGTTTGTATTTTAATGGATTTTGTTCATTTTTGAATTTTGATGTTCGTTAATAAATTTGATTTGATTTTTGAGTATTCATTATTGATTAATTTAATTTTTGACAAGATAAAATTATATGGGCTAGGTCATCTATGTTATGGAATCTAGTCTTCTATAGTCACACTAGCCAGCATGGTGAGGACATATAGTCTGACTCTGGATATATTTCTCGGGTGTGGGAATTTAAGGTTTTCGCAGCCAAGCTAGCGGCACCGCGAAAATGTTAAATACCATGATTTTAGAGATATGTGCATAAGTCAAGGGCTCTGTGATTATCATAGCCTTGCTTACTAGTATGACGAGGATTTAGAGTACATGATTTTGGATAGACGCATATGATGATCAGATTGCACCTTAAATATTTTTGAACATGTTTTCTCTACTTTTGTTCAGTCACTAAAAAAATGAATTATTATTTGTTGTTTTGTCTAGTTTCCTATTATTTAACTCAGGAGTAAGTTTAGTTGGTTTTATAAACCTTGTGTAATTGCTTACTATGAGTTTTTCATAATACAATGAATCGATGATTTTGCTAGACTTTATCTTGAATTTGATATTTTAACTCTGGATTTCAAAACGGTTCCTTCTTTAAACAGATAAGCAGAACAGATTTTATCGTTATTTTTTTCTTGCCGTTATTCTTGTATTAAATAATAATAATAATAATAATGATAATAAAACTGTCTTGATTTTGTCAATCACCTACTCTGTAATTTTGGTAGGAATTTAAATGTTAGTCTTAACGTAGAATTAATTTTTTTTGGGACATGAGAATATGTATATGAATATATATAGCAGACACTTTGCCTAACATGTATGCATGCTACACTTGATTTTCCACCTATCTGAATACCTATTAATATGTCGTTGATGTTAAATTTTCATGATCAATGTTTCTGGCTTTCTGCTTTTCCAGTTTAATTCGTAATTTAAATATAAATTTTATGATAATAGTTTTATTTATACCACTGCACATGTATGTTATACATAGGGTGTCAATTCAAAAAAATTTTGGTTGAGTTTTGTGTTAAATTTGAAAAATCTGAGACTGTGTGCATATTAACCCTTGATACGAGATTCCGAATGATTACTTCAAATTGCTGTTCCATTTTTTTATGAAATATTTAGAGCTGCGTACATTGTTGTATGTAGGGATATAATGTTAGGTTTTATATTCTTACATGTTAGTTTGTGATAAACATTGAGTTGGTTTTAATGTTCAAATTTTTCCAAAATCCTGAAAACTAGTTACATGTTAACATTCCATGTTTAGTTAAATTCAGATTTAACATGTAATATCGAACTGTATGCGTAGATAAATGTATTGGTAATATGTTAGGGTTTCATTTCTATCATGTTAGGATGTATTGGGAGCATTGAGATTAGTTGTGATGTTTCAAAACCCCTAAATTTTGAAATTGCATTATGTTAATATTATCCTGGTTAAAATGTTAGCTCCTTTCAGATTTGTATGTAAATGCTGAACTAAAACTGGATTTAACCTTCAATACTAAGCTATAACCCTGTACAAGGACACACACACACTCTAACATAGTATACACTGTCATGTAACCTAACCCTTCCCCTCTATGTTATGATTGTATATCTAGATAGATATATATAGAGCTTGGGCATACATGCTATAATATATATGGATACATAACTAAGTCTCTACCTTTCTATATATGTATATGGTTAGCCATGCATGTTATGAGTAAATAAGTTGCGTAGTGTAGATTGTTTAACCAATATGCCATGATTAGTGTAACTTGATAGTTAATGTTTGAAAACCAAATTCTCGTATACACTTTCATGTATATTCACGTACACACACGCCTACTATCTAACCATATGCACATGTTCCCATACACATAATGCTAGCTTTTCCCTCTCTGGCGCTCTCTCTCTCTATATATATATATATATATATATATATATATATATATATATATATATATATATATATATATATATATATATATATATATATATATATTGTGATTGGATTTCCATGTGATTGACTTTTATTCCTTAAAGTGATTTTGATTTTTCCTTGAATAAGTACCCTTTTTCATATGATTGGTAGTTACCTTTATTTTATTTTGATAAGTACCAGTTTTCATATAGGATGGTAGACCGCCTTACAGTTTTGATGATTTGTTATTTCTGTAACTTTTTC
This sequence comes from Iris pallida, assembly GCA_029216955.1. Classification (NCBI taxonomy): domain Eukaryota; kingdom Viridiplantae; phylum Streptophyta; class Magnoliopsida; order Asparagales; family Iridaceae; genus Iris; species Iris pallida. Next base: position 87,959 of record JANAVB010040761.1, on the reverse strand, counting down.
GTTTAGCATCCTAAATTGCTTGTATGTTTTGATACCCTATGACCGATTCAGTTGGCATGACTAGTATACCTAGATGAGACTTTCACTACCACCGTATGCCATGACCCTATATGCCGTTCTTGTTTTGATGGTATGTTTTATTTAAGTTCTGGGACTTTTATTGTGGGGGTTTGACCTAGAGGGAGTATGGACATTTTAATTTCGAGGACGAAATTTTTATAAGGTGGGTAGGATGTGAGCACCCTGAATTTCGGGTTGATTTTTTTATTTTATTTTATTTTCTGATTTATTGGTTTCGATAAATAATTTATTCTGTATTTTTCCTTAAGTGTGCTTTCCCGTGCCATTGATATTTGGAGTATCAGGGATGTTCAACTCTGGAAATCTTCTTCACGAGTTTTGGAGTGGACATGATTACCTTCATGACGGTATATAGTGTCCCATCCAAACTTGTTCCCTTGTACTCTTTCTGCTTTGCTGAACTTCGGGTCTATTTAGACCATTTGATTGTTATTTATTTTCCCACTCTTTTCCTTGATCATTTTCAGCGCGTTACCATGACTTTTAAATTTGGAGTGCAAGACCAGTCAGTTTCTAGAAACCAACTCCTCATTGATGATCTACTCGAGACGCTTGTCACCCATGACCTTCGTGTCCCACTCAGACACGTCATTTTGAGCTCCATTTGATTCGCACAACTTTCCCGACACGTGACCCGATTTTATTTCACTCCACGGCGTCACATTCATCTTCCAACTTGAATTGTGGGTCCCCTGTCGACCAAAACCTGTCTGCCCCAACTATGGACATGGCCTACTTTGAGCCTACTATCCGTCCGCCACTTGTGTCCCATTTATTGGAATCCCCATGTGCTACTTATTTACCCATGATCATCAACATCTATTTTAATTCGATTATTTCGCCATGTCCGGTTTTGGACCCAATCCGGCTCCACCGAGTCCAGCCCAGCTCCATGTTGCCCTCCATCATGACACCCTCAATTTTTTTGCCCAAAAATACCAAGTGCTCTTCTACCTATTTTTCTATATTTAATAGAAATTTCTATTGAATTAATCCCTTTTGGAATGACCCATTTTAGCACATTAAATTCTGGCCATTAGATTTTCCCTCCCAATAAATCATCACCATTCATTATCAAACTTTCCCACACTCACTCACAGCCTAGGTTGGCCGGCCCTAACTCCCACATTACTTTTTACCTCTCTCTTCCTCTCATTTATTTCATCCAATGTTTCAATCTCTCTCTCTCTCTTCCTAATATATTTCTCTACACTCACACAACAACAAAAACAACACCATCAGCAGCACACCATGCCCCGACCACGACCCTCCTCCTGGCCAACCTCGTCGCCGGCCACCGGCCTCCGCCGTCGTCGGCCTCCCCCACAGCACCTCCTCTTCTCCTCCTCCTCTCCATTGGATAACAACACCACCACCATCATCATCCAAACCGCCACCACTACCATCCTTGGCCATCGACCGGTCGACCTCAGCCACCCTCGCCGAGGTGCGCCGCCGCCCCTGCCTCGTTGGGCCAGGCCAGGCAGCCGCCGTCGTCGTCGGCCAGCGGCGCTCCACCGCAGCAGCTGCAGCTTCATGCAGGCACGCATGCAGGCGCGCACACGCGCGCGGGCCGCCTTCGTGCGCCGCCGCACCGCCGCGTGGGCCGCCGTGGCTCGTCGTGGGTGCGCCCCACTCCGGCGAGTCTTCCCCTGACGGCCACCGTCCTCCGGGACGCGCCGTCGAGGCGATTCGTGCGTTTTGCACGACGTCCCGTCGTGACGAGCTCGGAAACGGGACTGAAATCGCCTTCCGTCACAGCGACTTCACACGCGTTTTCCCGAAGATCCGACCGTTGGATCGGCGATTTCTTTGCTCCGTCGCAATCTCGGTATATCCACCTTCATCCCTGTCAATTTTTGTCCGTTAATTTTATCGTTTGATACATAAAAATCGGCCACCAAGTTGACCGTTTAAATTGTATTAAATTTGGACAGTTTTGCGGGGCCAACTTCGTCAGCTTGTATCTCCTCCACTGCAGCTCCGTTTGGCGTGCCACCAGTTCCGGTGCGAAGCTGGTATAACCCTCTTACTACCCCTCCAGTTTCGTTTCATTGTGAGCTTGTTTGATTGGTTGAATTCGACGCCAAAGTTGGCCGTCCGAATTCATAATTTTCAACTTGTAAAATTCTATTTTTGAACACGGGACTCCAGATTTCATTTCTGACACCACCAGTAGACTTGTGGCATCGTTCTGGCATGTTTTCATATAAAATTTGTTAGATTTGGAGAACGTGGGCCCTGACATGTTTTCCGGTGCAAAGTGGGTCCCACTTTCTGGGTCAACGGGACTTTTTGACGCCGGCTCATCGGAATCCAATTCCGGATATACCGTTGAGTTCGTATCGTCATTCTGGACTCGTTGACATATAATTTGCTAGGTTTTGGTGGACATTGGGTCCGACACGCATTTCGGTGCAAGTCGGATACCAATATCCGGATCAACGGATCATTTTGAGATCGGCTCATCGGAATCCAATTTCGGAGATACCGTTGAGTTCGTATCATCATTCTAGACTCATTGACAGGTAGTTTGCTGAGTTTTGAGAACTTTGGCTCCGGCACGCATTTCCGTGCAAACCAAAATTCTAAGTTCTGGTCAACGGACCAAATTGAGATCGGGTCAACGGAATCCAATTCTGGAGATACCGTTGGGTTCGTATCGACATTCTGGTTTCGTGGACATATAATTTGTTATATTTTATTGACTTGTTTTCTTGTACATTTTTCGGTGCAAAACGGCTCCGACACGGACACCGTTTTGACCCGAAATTACCTTTTTTCCCTTGTGTCCAAATTGGACCGTTGGACAGGCATCCTAGCTAATTTGACCATTCTGGACACGTTGGCGATGTTCATTTCATCGTCCGACAATGTTTGTTGATAATTTCTCTGAGTTTAACCTTTTTATAATTAATTAATAATTAATTCATATAATGTTCGTATTCCGGGATTAGTACAACGAAACTGAGATCAGCCAATTCCAGTGATCTCACATCGCTGAAATTGACAAGTTGGACACGTGGATCACTATAATAAGATTATCAACCTTACCGATAATCTTCTTATCTCGATTTGCGTGACGTAAGTTTCGACGTACAAATAACGAAGTACACTTTATATTAGACTAGAATTGACCCTGTTTGACCAGAGTTGACTAGTTGACCTAAAGTCAACTATAAGTCAACACTTGACCTAGTTTGACTAGATTATTGACCGGAGTCGACCTAGAGTTGTTTTGACTTAAAAGAACCTAGGATAAAATAGATTGTTTGTGGATTCATTTATTTTCAACTTGAACACCTTGTAACCTGTGTTGCTTTAAATAGGACTCTGTGGCTTCAGTGGGACCCCCTATACTTATCAGCTGTTCAGGTTATCGAGGCGAGTACATTTTCTGATCATTTCATATCCTGCTTAGAATTATTTCCTGCAGTAGATTACTTTACTTGTACTGTCACGTTGGTCACACGGATTGGTACTATATGGATCCCTTCTTGAGATATTATCCTTAGGGAGCATCGGGTACTACATGTTCTGTGCGTTTCACTTACATGACGTATCATATGCTTCATTAGTTCTTTGATCACTTACGACATATACTCTTATGATCGTAGAGTCTTCCTAGAATCCTTATCCCATTTATGGGACTACTATGTATCACCTTCGGGGTCTATTACCTTCGGGGTCTATTATATTCGGGGTCTATTACCTTCGGGGTCTATCACCTTCGGGGTCTTATCACCTTCGGGGTCTACCACCCTTCGTGGGCTGTTACATAGCATCATATAACATAACCTGGTTGGATCCTTGTGTATTGATTGGGGGTACGGGGGAGTATAAATAGCCATGTGAACAATTCCAAAGTAGAATAGCCATGTACGCCTCTTTAGTATAGCCATGTACAATCAAGCCGTTCACATGTCGACTTTGTGCTCTAAATCACTAGTCACTGGTAGCTCTTTACTTATAGTAGATATTTCTATTACAGCTCTCTCTCTGTTTACATACAGCATTTCTTTCAGTACCTGTATCTTACTTAACTGCATGATTATATTTTCTAACCTGCTATGAACTGTTGAGATGTATTGTGCTCGCTCTAGTCCTGACTGGACCTGTTGATAAATTTTACAGATGGCCTGGGATTGCCTGCTAGCCTAGAGGAGACACAGTAGAGGTTGTTTAGGTAGTTATTTCATTTTGTCTGGAGTTGTATTTACTTTGTGGATTACTGTATCTGTATTTGAGTTTTGAGATGTATTTCTGGGTTTATGTATCTTAGACACTTAGACTTCTATCTCCTGTATCTCTTTTGGATTTCATGTTTTATCTATCATTATCATGCTCTACCTTAGATGTGATTGAGTCTGTATCTGCTATGTTACCCCAATTCGGGGAGTATAAACTGTTTAGTCTTATACTGTTAGATGCATTGAGACCTAGGATAGCGTTCTACCATCGACACTGCGGCGTAGGCTGGGCGTTGTTACGTTCTCGTGCCCTAACTCTAGGGTGCGGGTCGTGACACACTTCGGGATGGTTATGAAGGGTTTCAAATATTCAGCGATGCATCGAGGACTGGCTTAGGGTGCGTGGTCATGCAAAGGGATAAGATGATTTTGTTTGCTTGGAAACAATTGAAGTAACACGAGAAGAATTACCCTACGCATGATCTTGAGCTAGCGGCGATTGTGTTCGCGTTGAAGCTATGGTGGTACTATCTTTATGGTGCGGCTTGCAACATTTATACGGATCACAAAAGCCTCAAATATATTTTCACCCAATGGGACTTGAACTTATGGCAGCAGCGTTGGCTCGAACTCATCAAAGGCTATGATCTAACTATCGAATACACGCTGGGTAAGGGAAACATTATAGCGAATGCTCTGAGCAGAATGTTCACTGGGTGACTGGCTATCAACCGCGACATACAACGAGACTTAGCAGAAATGGGCATGGAACTCCGAATTCGATATAGAGGAGCACAATTGGCCCAATTGTACCTTGAGTCGAGCTTGCACAACAAGATAAAGACCGCATAGGAGGGTGACCCATTCCTGTCAGCTGATTTTGACAGAAAAAGTGACCGACTTTGTGGTGGACGAGGGCGGAACGATACGAATTAAGAAGAGAATATGCGACCATGTCGAACTTAGAAAATAAATTATGACGGAGGCCTACTATATGAAGTACTCGTTACATCCTGGAAGCACCAAGATGTACAAGGACTTGTGCACGACCTTTTGGTGGCACGACATGAAAAAAGACATGGCAACTTTTGTGTCACAGTACATGGCCTGTCAACTGGTGAAGGTCGAGCACCAAAGACCAGACGGAGAGCTGCAGAAGCTCGACATTCCGATATGGAAGTGGAACGACATCTTTATAGATTTTATCATGGGCTTTTCGAAGACGCCGCAGGAAAATGATGTAATTTGGGTCATTATTGATCGATTGACCAAATCTTCTCATTTTATCACTATCAAAGTATCCTGGAGCGTCGATCGGTTAGCTCAAATTTATATCAATGAGATTGTCCGACACCACGGGGTACCTGCCATAATCATTTCGGACAGAGATGGGCAATTTTGTCGCATTTTTGGACGAGTCTATAAGCGGCAATGGGCACCAAGCTAAATTTTAGCTCCGCGTACCACCCATAAACCGATGGCCAGACAAAAAGGATAAATCAAATCCTCGAAGATATGTTGCGTCTGTGTGCAATAGATTTAAAGACTAGTTGGGACACGCATCTGCCATTTACGGAGTTTGCGTACAACAACAGTTATCAATCAAGCGTCCTGATGGCTCATTATGAGGCACTTTTGTAAGCCCCCTAATTTTTGGATTTTATTTTTTATTATTTTTAATTATTTTATATGAATATTTTAAATTATTAAAGTTAATGATGACTATGTTAGTAGTTAACCGTAGCTTTGATTTTTGAAGCACAACAAATATTGTTTTCTCAAATCTAGTTCCATATTTGAATTCTAGACTCGTCCACTTTCAGTTTGATATATCATGTCCCATCCAAATTTACTTTTTAACATTCTTTTGACTTCACGCAATTTCGGGCCAACTTAGGCCAATTTGAGCCATTGGCGTAATTTTAATCCAACTTCCAATTTAATTTTTGGACTTGACGTAGATCGAAACTGTATGACCCAATATATGATTTTGATCCATTTTTAGTCTACAATGCACATACCTAGGGTGTACCATCCAATCGAGGTTTATTGTGCTGCTTATTTGCAAATGGCACATGAGACTCATTAAATTAATTTTTGGGTCCAATTGGACTAGTAATGCTACTCGGACCCTAACCTAGTCAACCCTACTAGTTAGAGCCTAACTAGGAGTACCAAAACCAAGTATACACATATTTAAGGGAATTTTAAGTATTAAATTGCAGCCATTTGCAATATTCCCTTATATATTTGGCTTGGTCAAACATCTAACCAAAATAGGAAACCTATTAATAATAGTATGATTTGGAGAACCAAATTCTATCCAAATTAGATCAAACCAAAGCCCATGCACTATATATATATATACCTATCAAACCCTAACCATCCCTCTCTCTTATAAGCATCCACTACTCCACAAATTCCTCCAAACATAGCGGCCACCACTCCAAACCCGAAACCCTAGCCGACCCCCCTTTCTTTACAAAATATAATTTTTCCTCGGTTTTTGTGCCAACCACCACCACTTGGACGTCCCTCTCAACATCCTCTTCCACCCTACCAACTATAGGAGCAACCTTGCGGCCGTTAGAGAGGAGCATGACGCGCTACTTGGGCCGAAACTCCTTCGAATCGAAGTCTGAAACGTCACAGCAGGTTAGTCAAATTGTAGATGATGTTTCACCCACTTTTTCTCATCTTTTTCTCCTCAACCAAATCTGAGAGTTACCTTTGTGTGTTAGTCCAACATCTGATCGCTGGATCCCCTAGTTCCAAGCGGTTTGCCCATGGCGTTGATTCTACGACAGGGTATCCAGAACTGATGAATTCTGTTGCGGGCCATTTTTCACCTATCTATGTTCAGTTTCTAACCTTCTTATATTTTTATTCAGAATCTAGACGTCAATACCTTTTCGACGCATATCTGAAAATTACGTTCTGCATCCGTTTGATATTTTTAAAAATTCAAGACATTTGCCGTATCATTGAACTCCGAAAAATTCTGTTTTTCTTCTGTCCAAAAGTGTCAAAACTCCATGAATCCATATTAAACTTTATGTTGTGCAAGTTTTAACACTATAAATACTATTTTAAGTAATTTTTGGAATTTTTACAGAATTTAGTTATTTTATTTTAATCGTTGTTTCGGGACTAAATTAATGGGTCGATTTGAGGAAGTCATATGTGGCATTGACATAAGACCTCTTGTGAAAGGGTTTTCCTATTGAAAATAGCGTTATAACAATATATAAGTATTTATAGATAAATTCTAGAATTTAAATATATTATTTTGTTATAATTGTAAAGTATTTACGAGAGGATTTGGTACCTATATGTACTTATATAATAGATGTAGTGTCGTAGCAATGTTATGGAAACTAGGAGGCGTAGATACTCATATAATTTATATATGGTATGTTGATATAGAATATTAAATATAGTGTATTATTATAGGTGAGCTTGGAAGGATCGACGAGGACATTGGAGTTGGACAAGCCTACCCGCAGACAGCAGTTACAGGCAAGCGTGCCTTGCCTTCGTTACAGATTATCTTTTTTTTTTGTTTTTTTGTTCTTTTTTATTAGCATTGGATGACGTAGGACGTTGATACTTAGTGTCCGTTTATAGACGGGTACCGATGTCATGATAGTGACATCGAGTATTGACATTAGGCATTACGTAAATACTGATGTGTCCATTGGCACGATTGACCACATGACACCGACACATTCATAATGCGAGGTTTACATGACTATTCGTGGTACTGACCTCGTGTTAGCATTCTAGATTTCTTTATCAGGATTGCTTTTACTTTCGAGATGACTGTATAGACTTGACATTGCTAGATTCTAGACAAGGGGATTGGGGAGAACTTGACTACAATATCAGACCTATTGTCGTATGGCCCGTTGTTTAGTAACCTTTTTCTCTGTAGCAGAGTAAGGGATTATCACTATCGAGAATTGATTGTCCTTGGTGCCACGATACAGGTATTGGGGACAATACCCTGCTGAGGTGCTAGTGAGCCTTAGTGGATCGGGTCTGGTATTCTAGAAAAGTATCTCACTTGCATAGAACATAGACGGATACAGTAGATTGCCTTAATTCATATTTTTATTTCTGTACCTTGGCATGTATATTATGCACCTTGCTAGTCCTCTGAGGACCTGGCTATTTCCCAGGCTTAGACGAAGCTGAAGACTACCAAGAGGTTTTCGGTTCGGGAGCTGAGACCGGAGGCGTACCGGCATAGGAGGACGAGATAGTGCCAGAGGATTTTTCGTGATCATGTTATAATCATATTTAGTCTTGCTACATTATTTCCTTTTCTTTTTATCAGACTTGTAGTTGATTTGTACTTTCTTTCTATTTCTGTGATTTCGGGATATTTTACCCGCACAGATTTTATTACTTTTATTGCTGGATATTTGAGACATTTTCTTATTTATTCTTGATCTCTTTGTGGACAATGTTGATGTGATTAGATGTATATACCTGTCACGACCCGCACCCTAGAGTAAGGGCCCGAGACGTGGGTACGTCCAGCCTACGCCGCAGTGTCGGCGGTAGAACGATGTCCTAGGTCACAACATCTAACAGTATAAGGCTAAGCAGTTTATACTCCCCGAATGGGGGTGACATAGCAGAAAGTAAACTCAATCACATCTAAGGTAGAGCATAATGGAAGATAGATAAAACATAAAATCCAAAAGAGGTATAGCAAATAGAAGTCTAAGTGTCTAAGATACACAACCCAGAAATACATCTCAAGCTCAAATACAGTAATCCATAAATACAACTCAAGATAACTGAAAATAAACTATGAGCAAAACCCTAGCTATCTATACAACCTCTACTGTGTCTCCTCTAGGCTAGCAGGCAACCTCCAGGCTATCTGTAAAATTTATCAACAGGTCCAGTCAGGACAGGAGCGAGCACAGTACATCTCAACAAATCAAAGCAGGTTAGAAAATATATTCATGCAGTAAAGTAAGATACATGAACTGAAGAAATACGTATGTAAACAGAGAGAGAACTGTAATAGAAATATCTACTATACATAGAGAACTAACAGTGGCTAGTGAGTCAGAGTACAATATAAAGATGTGAATGGCTAGGGACTGATTCATGATTACACTACGGAAATTGATTCATGATTACACTACTTGGGTGTTATTCACATGTCTACTTCTACTCCCCCGTACCCCCAATCAATACACAAGGATCCAACCAGGTTATGTTATGATTCCATGCAAAGGCCCACAAGGGGTGATACATGGATGCCCATAAATGGGTGATCTGGGAATGCCCATAAATGGATGATTCAAAGAAGACTCTGTGAACATGAGAGTACATGTCACAAGTGATCAATGAACCGTGGAGCATAGTGATACACCATGTAAGTGAAACGCACAGAACATGTAGTATACGATGCTCCCTGAGGGGATAACATCGCATGAAGGGATCTATATAGTACTAATCCGTGTGACCAACGTGACAGTATCGAGTAAAGTAATTTAAAGCAGGAAAATAATTCCAAACAGGATATGAAATGATCAGAGAATGTAATCGCCTGATAACCTGAACAGCTGATAGGTATAGGGGTCCAACTGAAGCCACAGAGTCCTATTTAAGGCAACCCAGGTTATAAGGTGTTTAAGTTGTAATAAATGAATCTCTACAAGCAATCTATATTATCCTAGGTTCTTCTAAGTCAAATCAACTCTAGGTCAACTCCGGTCAACAATCTAGTCAAACTAGGTCAAGTGTTGACTTACAGTTGACTTTTGGTCAACTGGTCAACTTTGGTCAAACAGGGTCAATTCTAGTCTAATTATTAAAGATATAAAGTGTACCTCGTTATTCGTACGTCGAAACTCATGTCACGCAAATCGAGATAAGAAGATTATCGGTAAAGTTGATAATCTTGTTATAGTGATCCACATGTCCATCTTGTCAATTTCAGCGATGTGAGATCACTGGAATTGACTGAGCTCAGTTTCGTTGTACTAATCCCGAAATACGAACATTATAAGAATTAATTATTAATAAATTATAAAAAGGTTAAACTCAGAGAAATTATCAACAAACATTGTCGGACGATAAAATAAACATTGTCAACGTGTCCAGAATGGTCAAATTAGCTAGGATAGCCTACCCATCGGTCCAATTTGGACACAAGGGCAAAAAGGTAATTTTGGGTCAAAACGGTATCCATGTCGGAGCCGTTTTGCACCGAAAAATGTGTGAGAAAATAAGTCTACAAAATATAACAAATTATATGTCCACGAAACCAGAATGACGATACGAACCCAACGGTATCTCCAGAATTGGATTCCGTTAACTCGATCTCAATTTGGTCCGTTGACCAGAACTTAGAATTCCTGTTTGCACGAAAATGCGTGCCAGAGCCAATATTCTCAAAACTCAGCAAACTACATGTCAACGAGTCCAGAATGACGATATAAACTCAACGGTATATCCGGAATTGGATTCCGATGAGCCGATCTCAGAATGACCCGTTGACCCGGATATTGGTATCCGACTTGCACCGAAATGCGTGCCAGATCCAATGTCCACCAAAACCTAGCAAATTATATATCAACGAGTCCAGAATTATGATACGAACTCAACGGTATATCCGGAATTGGATTTCGATGAGCCGGCGTCAAAAAGTCCCGTTGACCCGGACTGTAGGACCCACTTTGCACCGAAATACGTGCCAGGGCCCACGTCCTCCAAATCTAACAAATTTTAGATGAAAATATGCCAGAACGACGCCATGAGTCTACTGGTGGTGTCAGAAATGAAATCTGGAGTCCCGTGTTAAAAAATGGAATTTTACAAGTTGGAAATTACGAATTCGGACGACCAACTTTGGCGTCGAATTCAACCAATCAAACAAGCTCACAATGAAACAAAACTGGAGGGGTAGTAAGAGGGTTATACCAGCTTTGCACAGGAACTAGTAGCACGCCAAATGGAGCTGCGGTGGAGGAGGTACAAGCTGACGAAGTTGACTCCGCAAAATTGTCCAAAATTAATACAATTTAAATGGTCAACTTGGTGGCCGGTTTTGATGTATCAAACGATAAAATCAACGGACGAAAATTGACAGGAGTGAAGGTGGATATACCAAGATTATGACGGAGCGAAGAAATCGCCGATCCAACGGTCGAATTTATCGAAAATTTTGCGCGAAGTTGCTGCGACGGGGCGCCAAAATGGACTTGATTTCGCGCGCGTCACGGCGGGAATTCGTGCGAAATGCACGAATCTCTTATACGTCGCGCTGGAGGAGAAGCAAGGGCCACTGGCCTGCCCCGGGGTGTGTGCCCGGCCAAGAGGGGGTCGGCCATGCCGACCACGGCGGCCATGTCGCCGGCGGTAGCGCCTGCGCGGTCGGCCAAGGGGCGCGGCTGTGCTGCTGTCATTGGCCAGGGTGGCTCGTGCAGCCTAGCCTGGCCCGGCGGAGGCGGCGGCGACGCATGGTGCACGGCGGCATCGAGGGTGGTGGCAGTGCGGATGATGGAGGTGGCGGTGGATTGAATGGTGGTGATGGTTTAAAAAAAGGAGGAGGAAAGAAAGGGAGGTTGCTGGTGGTGGCCGACGGCCAGGGGGGGGTGGTCGACGGCGTCGGCCACGCCGGAGGGAGGTGGCTCGTGGTGGAGGCTCGGCTGGGTTTCTGTAGCTGGATGAGCTAGGGAAGTTGGTGGTGTTGCTCGGGAAGAGGAGTGGTGGTCCGAGTGGAGGAGGAGGAGGAAGTTGAGGAGAGGGTGTTCGAAAGGAGGAGGAAATGAAGGAGTCGGCCATGGGGATGGCTATGGTGGAGTTGCTGTTGTATTAGGAAGGGAGAGAGAGAGGAATAAGTGTGTGTTAAAAGAAGGAGAGAGAGAGAATAGGAATTAAATGAGAGGAAGAAAGAGAGAAAAATGATCCATTGGAGTTAGGGCCGGCTAGTAATGGAGGGGCTGGGTGTGAATGTGAGGGGAAATAAATGGTGAGGATTAAATGGGATAATCCAAAGGCTAAGATTGAATATAGCTAAAATAATAGGTCATTCCAAGGGATTTCAATCAACAGAAATTTCCAATAAATATTAAAAATAGGTAGAATGAGTATTTAGTATTTTTTAAGGGTAATGAGGCTGAGGGTGTCATGAGAGAGAGAAACATGATGCTGGGGCTGGGTTCAGTCAAGCCGGGTTGGATCAAAACCGGACATTGCAAAATAATCGAATAAAAATAGGTGTTGATGATCATGAGTAAATAAGTAGCACATGGGGATTCCAATAAATGGGACACAAGTATCGTGCGGGTGGTAGGCTCAATGTGGGCCATGTCCATAATTGGGGTTGACAGGTTTTGGTCGACAGGGTACCCACAAATTAAGTTGGAAAATGAATGCGACACCGTAGGGTAAAATAAAATCGGGTCACGTGTCAGGAAAGTTGTATGAAGCAAATAGAGCAAAAAATGGTGTGTCTGAGTGGGACACGAAGGTCATGGGTGAAGAGCGTCTCGAGTAGATCATGCATGAGAAGTTGGTTTCAAGGAAATGACTGGTCTGGTGCTCCCAATTCAAAAGTCACGGTAACGTGCTAATAATGATCAAGGAAAATAGTGGGAAAATTAATTAATAATCAAATGGTCTAAATCGACCCGAAGTTCTGTAAAGCAAAAAGAGTACAAGGGAACAAGTTTGGATGGGACATTATATACCGTCATGAAGGTAATCCTGTCCACTACAAAACTCATGAAGAAGGTTTCCAGAGTTGAACATCCCTGACACTCCAAATATCAAAGGCACGGAAAAGTACATTTACAGATAAATAAACAGAATAAATTTATTCATTGAAACTAAATCAATCAGAAAATAAAAAAAAACAAAAATCAACCCGAAATTCAGGGTGCTCACAATACCTGTGGACTATATTGTATTTCTGGATGTTATCATGATTTACAGCTTAAGTATTTCGCTAATGGGCTTGTTGTGTAGCTTGGCCCATTAGTGAAGTACTGCTGGAATGTATTCGTATTCTTGGTCCTACGTATTTTGGGACTGGGGCGTTACATGTTTTTGTGGTGGCCCATGCAGGTCTATGTTAATCACTTCGGTAACGTTACTGTACCGACGTGAGCCTGCAATTAGAATAGGAAAGACCCATAAGATCACATCCACATGCTTGATACCTTCCTTGACTTCGTTTCGAACTCTCACTTGACTTCTTGATTTGCATCCAATTTGATTATGTTCTACCATTTTCCTTATTTATTCATGATAGCAAAACAAATCTTCGTAATGGATGTATCTTTCCTTACTATTATATCAGGAAAGCAGAGAAATAGATACTAGAAGTTATAGGTGCAGGTGGAGTCTTCAAAAATTTTGCGAAGTCGTAGTGATACCTAGGATAGTCGTACTACTATGAGCCTGCAACCAATTAAGGAATAGGACTTGAGGATACATCCACAAACATGATTATAGACTTTTCTCAGACTCTTCAGCATGATTGCTTTCATGTTATCTTATTTCTTAATATGATTACTTTTGTGTTCTTCCTTACTCGAGATTTGACTAAACCCTTCTCTATTGACTTCTTGAGTAAATCTTCTCATTCATTTTCGCTAATTTGCTGGAAACTTCCTTATGGATTAGTCCAAGGAAAAGTTTGAGAAATTATATTTATCCTTGTATTACGGAATCAAAGTTTTTACAGCCTGAGAGATACTGGCGAGGCATGACTTCAGATAACGGCATCATGGCTACATATGTTTCTCAAATTCTACTTGAACCATATCCTATGCATGTTAATATTTTTTCTGTATTTTCGTAAAATGTTAATTCGAAAATATTTTATGGATTTATCCAAGATAAGCTCAAGAACCTGTATTACCTGGCATGGTAGATGTGCACTACTGCCATCCATCGTATTATGGAATAAGAAAGTTATTTGTAGCCAGATGCACACTGGCGTGGCAGTAACTTTTTGTGACATAATCACGGAGATATATTATTCTCGAGTCTTACCTAGACAACGTCCTATGCATCTTGTTTGGCCTCATACCATTCTTGGAGATAATTCGATAAACCTTCCTGCTTTGCTTGACCCTACCGTTGTTTGAAGTTGGTATATAGGTTTGTTTGACCCAGTTTTAGGTTCACGTTACTTTCTACTTATTAAATAACTAAAATAGTTAAACCTTATAGTTATATTATAGAATATAATTAAGCTAGATTATTGGTGTGATTGTGATGTTGGGTAAATAGAAACTGGTAACTCCCTTAGAGGTGGATCCTGGTGAGATTATGAGTCGAATATGATCGAGCACGGATATCGGATGCCTAGAGCCTATTAGGAGAAATTGCTAGGAGTGAACTGACGAGTATCATTGAATAGGTTATAATATTATACCTAAGATAGAGCAAGTTGTATTGGAAGTATTGAGGAAGGAAAAACAGTATACCAAGCTTAGTAATTATGAAATTTGCCTTGATAGAGTTCCTTTCCCTTGATACATTATCTCGGGAGAAGGACTTTCAGTTGATTAGGAAAAGATAGCTACCGTAGAGTCTTGGCCGACACCAACATCGGTTGCAGAAGTTAGGAGTTTTCTCGAACTTGTAGGGTATTATCGCAAATTCGTAGGGAATTTCTCATGGATTGCAGAGCCGATGACACGGTTGACTCGTAAGAATCGGGAGTTCCAGTGGACAGAAGATTGTTAGAAGGCTTTTGAAGAGTTGAAGAAGAGGTTGACCCCAACACCAATTTTGACGCTTCCTTCTGGATCGGGAGGATTTGTTGGATATAGTGATGCGTCGGGTAGTGGACTTGGATGTGTTTTGATGCAACACGGAAGGTCATAGCCTATGCATTGAGGCAACTAAGGGCACTTGAAAAGAATTACCCTACTTATGATTTGGAATTAGCAGTTGCGATCTTTGCATTGAAGATGTGGAGTCATTATTTATACGGAGAGCGTGTGGAGATATTTTCGGATCATAAGAGCTTGAAGTATGTCTTCACGCAAAAGGAGTAGAATATGAGACATAGGCAGTGGTTGGAGCTCATGACAGACTATGACATAGATTTACAGTACCATCCTGGCAAGGCAAACGTAGTGACAGATGCTTTGAGTAGGAAGCCTACAGCATATTTCTTGGCAGCTCAGTCACAGTTATTAGAGGATCTTCAGGAGCTTGGAATAGAAGTCATTATGTTGGGACAACAATGAGTACTTGCCAATCTTGAAGTATATTCATCACTTGTGGATAGAATCAAGGCAGCGTTATCTATAGATGCAAGATTTTGAAGACTTCACGAGAGGATAGAGGTAAGAGCGACAGATACTTGGACCAGAGCTTGTGACGCAGACAGTCGAGAAAGTGAAGCGGATTCAGAGTCATCTTCAGGCAGCTCAAGACCGACAGAAGCATTAGGCCGACACGCATCGTCGACCACTGGAATTCAAGGAGGGAGAGCATGTATTTATGAGGATCTCACCGACGCGGGGCACTATTAGATTCGGGAGTAGGAGGAAGTTGAGTCCAAGGTATATTGGACCGTTCGATATCATTGAGCGTGTAGGAGAGGTGGCATATCGTCTTGTATTACCCCCATCACTAGAGGGAGTGCATGATGTATCCCATGTCTCACAGCTGAGGAGGTATGTGACTGATCCCAGTTATGTGGTCGATCATTCTGAGATCACGATGGGACCCAGTTTATCATATGAGGAGCAGCCGGTAGGTATCTTGGATACGAGTGAGAAGACGGTCAGAGGGCAGACGATTAGACTGATTCATGTTGCATGGAGGCACCATTCTCTGGAAGAATCAACTTGGGAGCATGAAGATTCTATGCGTGGGCGTTATCCCCACTTATTCGTAGATGCCGGTAAGTCTTAGCTTAATTATTCTTATGATAATTTTTTTTTAATATAATTGTGTTATTTTTAATTTCGAGGACAAAATTTTCTAAGGTGGGTAGGTTGTAAGCCCCCTGATTTTTTGATTTTATTTTTTATTATTTTTAATTATTTTATATGAATATTTTAAATTATTAAAGTTAATGATGACTATGTTAGTAGTTTACCGTAGCTTTGATTTTTGAAGCACAACAAATATTGTTTTCTCAAATCTAGTTCTATATTTGAATTCTAGACTCGTCCACTTTCAGTTTGATATATCATGTCCCATCCAAATTACTTTTCAATATTCTTTTGACTTCGCGCAACTTCGGACCAACTTAGGCCAATTTGAGCCATTGACGTAATTTTAAGCCAACTTCCAATTTATTTTTTGGACTTGACATAGATCGAAACCGTATGACCCAATATATGATTTTGATCCATTTTGAGTCTATAATGCACATGCCTAGGGTTTACCATCCAATTGAGTTTTTATGTGCTACTTATTTGCAAATGGTACATGAGACTCATTAAATTGATTTTTGGGTCCAATTGGACTAGTAATGCTACTCGGACCCTAACCTAGTCAACCCTACTAGTTAGAGCCTAATTAGGAGTACCAAAATCAAGTATATATGCTACTCGGACACATATTTTAGGGAATTTTAAGTATTAAATTGCAGCCATATGCAATATTCCCTTATATATTTGGCTTGGTGAAACATCTAACCAAAATAGGAAACCTATTAATAATAGTATGATTTGGAGAACCAAATCCTATCCAAACTAGATCAAACCAAAGCCCATTCACTAAATATATATATACCTATCAAACCCTAACCATCCCCTCTCTCATAACCACCCACTACTCCACAAATTCCTCCAAACATAGCGGCCACCACTCCAAACCCGAAACCCTAGCCGACCCCTATTTTTTTACAAAATATAATTTCTCCTCGATTTTTGTGCCAACCACCACCACTTGGATGTCCCTCTCAACATCCTCTTCCACCCTACCAACTATAGGAGCAACCTTGTGGCCGTTAGAGAGGTGCACGACGCGCTACTTGGGCCGAAACTCCTTCGAATCGAAGTCTAAAACATCACAGCAGGTTAGTCAAATTGTAGATAATGTTTCACCCACTTTTTCTCATCTTTTTCTCCTCAAACCAAATTTTAGAGTTACCTTTGTGTGTCTAGTCCAACCTTTGATCGCTGGATCCCCTAGTTCCAAGCGATTTGCCCGTGGCTTTGATTCTACGACAGGGTATCTAGAACTGACGAATTCTATTGCGGGCTATTTTTCACCTATCTATGGTCAGTTTCTAACCTTCTTATATTTTTATTCAGAATCTAGACGTCGATACCTTTCTGAGGCATATCTGAAAATTAAGTTTTGCATCCGTTTGCTATTTTTAAAAATTCAAGACATTTTCTGTATCACTGAACTCCAAAAAATTCTGTTTTCCTTGTGTCCAAAAGTGTCAAAACTCCATGAATCCATATTAAACTTTATGTTGTGCTAGTTTTAACATTATAAATACTATTTTAACTAATTTCTGGGATTTGTATAGAATTTAGTTATTTTATTTTAATCGTTGTTTCGGGACTAAATTAATGGATCGATTTGAGGAAGTCATATGTGGCATTGACATATGACCTCTTGTGAAAGGGTTTTCCTATTGAAAATATTATTATAAAAATATATAAGTATTTATAGATAAATTCTAGAATTTAAATATATTATTTTATTATAATTGTAAAGTATTTACGAGAGGATTTGGTACCTATATGTACTTATATAATAGATGTAGTGTCGTAGCAACGTTACGGCAACTAGGAGGCGTAGATACTCATATAATTTATATATGGTATGTTGATATAGAATATTAAATATAGTGTATTATTATAGGTGAGCTTGGGAGGATCGACAAGGACACCAAAGTTGGACAGGCCTACCCGCAGACAGCAGTTACAGGCAAGCGTGCCTTGCCTTCGTTACAGATTATCTTTTTTTTTGTTCTTTTTTATTAGCATTGCATGACGTAGGACATTGATACTTAGTGTCCGTTTATAGACCGATACCAATGTCATGATAGTGACATCAAGTATTGACATTAGGTATTACGTACATAATAATGTGTCCATTGACACGATTGACCACAGGACACCGACACATTCATGATGCGAGGTTTACATGACTATTCGTAGTATTGACCTCATGTTAGCATTCTAGATTTCTTTATCAGGATTGCTTTTACTTTTGAGATGACTGTACAGACTTGATATTGCTAGATTCTAGACATAGGCATTGGGGAGAACTTGACTACAATATCAGACCGATTGTCGTATGGCCCGTTGTTTAGTGACCTTTATCTCTGTAGCATAGTAAGGGATTATCACTATCAAGAATTGATTGTCCTTGGTGCCATGACACAGGTACTGGGGACAATACCCTGCTGAGGTGCTAGTGAGCCTTAGTGGAAGGGGTCTGGTTTCTAGAAAAGTATCTCACTTGCATAGCACATAGACGGATACAGTAGATTGCCTTAGTTCCGATTTTTATTTCTGTACCTTGGCATGTATATTATGCACCTTGCTAGTCCTCTGAGGACCTGGCTATTTCCCAGGCTTAAACGAAGCTAAAGACTACCCAGAGGTTTTCGGTTCGGGAGCTGAGACCGGAGGCGTACCGGCACAGGAGGACGAGATAGTACCAGATGATTTTTCGTGATCATGTTATAATCATATTTAGTCTTGCTACATTATTTCCTTTTCTTTTCATCGGACTTGCAGTTGATTTGTACTTTCTTTCTATTTTTGTGATTTCGGAATGTTTTACCCGCACAGACTTCATTACTTTTATTGCTGGATATTTGAGACATTTCCTTATTTATTCTTCATCTCTTTGTGGACAATGTTGATGTGATTAGATGTATATACCTGTAGACTATATTGTATTTCTGGATGTTATCATGATTATAGCTTAAGTATTTCGCTAATGGGCTTGTTGTGTAGCTTGGCCCATTAGTGAAGTGCTGCTGGCATGTATTCGTATTCCTGATCCTACGTATTTTGGGACTGGGGCGTTACAATTTTACGGGAGGAAGTGCCAATCTCCGATCTGCTGGGACGAAGTTGGGAAGCGACAGGTGCTCGGGCTAGAACTAGTTGAACATGCCGTTGAAAAGGTCTGCATGATTCGGGATAGGCTCCGTATTGTTCAGAGTTGACAAAAAAGTTATGCAGACACTCGTCGGCGACCATTGGAGTTCTTGGTCGGGGACCATGTGTTTCTAAAGGTGATGCCGATGCGGGGCATCATGTGGTTCTGAGTAAAGGGCAAACTAAGGTCGAGATTCGTAGGCCCATTTGAGATCCTCGAGAGAGTAGTGGCTGTTGCCTATCGGATTGCTCTACCTCCTCTCCTAGCTGAAGTGCACGAAATCTTCCATGTCTCCCAACTTCGGAAGTACATGCACGACCCAAGTCACGTGGTTAGCTTTGATCAGTTGGAGCTGCGTGCTGACCTATCATACTCAGATGAGCTTGTGTGAATTTTGGACCGTAGAGAAAAGATACTGCGAAGCCAGTCGATGTCCTTGGTTCGTGTGCTCTGGCACAACCATTCAGTTAAGGAATCGACGCGGGAGTTAGAATAAAAAATGAAGAAGAAATATCCTTCGTTGTTCGTTGATTAAGGTCAGACCATTATCTTAAGTTTCGGGACAAAACTTTTCTTAGTGGTATATTATGTAGTGCCTTGCTCCCGTTGGGGCGAAGCACTATGTAATAGGCTCGTGGAAAGTTAGACACGATCGGGAACATAGATGGCTGTCTAACTCAGTGACGAGTTTGGTATACGAAAACCATGACATCAATAAAATTAATTTGGATGAATGATATGAGTACCGTTTCAACTAATGGATCGGCTAGTGTTGGAATAGGTCCTAGATGTAGCAGACTGTATCTTGGCGAATGAACTCTAATGAGAGCGACATGACAGGTCTACTGTTGGTTTTACTGGTTTTCTTGGTTTTTTGAATGATTTGTTGCTTAGATTTGATGAGTGTGCTTTTGCGTCGATTTCTGAATGCATTTTAGAATTTCGAAGGAAAAGGATTGAAGAAGGGATTCTAACATGCTGCTCATGCAATTTGTCACTCCTCGTTCCCGGAATGCGTATTTTTATATATGTACAACTCATGTGTATTTATTTAGTATTTATCATGTATTATTCTGTATTTAAATTCCTTTAGTTTCATGTTAATTAATTATCTGCTCTTTAAATTTTCATGTTAATTAATTTCCTGCAACTTTTATTTCTGTAATTTAATTACCTGCATTTTAATTGCTGCTTTAGTCTTATTGGGTTTCGGTTTGCTGGATCCCCTTAAACCCGGCCCACACTCCCACCTACCACCACTCTTCCTATTTAAAGCTACCATCTCCTTCTCTCTTCTCATTACTTCTCTTCACCATTACTTCTTCTTCTTCTTCCTCTCATTACTCTTCACCACCTACCAGCAGCAGGAGAAGGCAAGTGCAAACTTGCTTCTACTTGAGAACTATATTTTTATGGTTCATTTGGCTTCTCCTTGTGATTCTAAGAGAGTTTAGTTCTTAGTATTTTGGATTTCGTTGGCTTGTTTCTTCTAGATCTAAGTTTTTGTATTCGGCTGTTCATGGGTTTTGATCTCCCAACTTTGCGTGTATTTCTCTGGCACTGGAGCAAAGGCTCCATAGGACTTGGAGTTTGGGAGATGTTTCACGCACACGTTCTTACGTGCTCACGTGAAACATCAGCCTAGCCGCACTGGCTCCATAGGACTTTGATTGTTGCATTACGCTACGTAAGACCTGCAACCTAGCCGCACTGGTATCGTTGTAGAGTTGAGCATATCGTACCCCGTACAAAAGTACTCATTTGAATGACCATGATCCACGGCATAGGATTTCACTCAACGTAGGGACTATTAAGTTAAATAAAATAATGATTGCATGGAGAGAACGGATTCCTGAGTTCTTATATGGCAGCCCCCTTGGGACGAATAGTACCCGACGGGCCGGTTAGTTTCCACAGATACTGTAAATCTGCCACACGGGCAGGGAACAATATCTGCTTTTATTATTATTGTATGTTGTATATTGACGGGCGTCCTGCTAGGACTCGTCTAATTCACGCATGGCGCACATGATTGACTGGATAGACTAGCCTTGCTCGTATATAGTAAGAACTGAGGAATCTTTATTGCATTATTCCAGGATAACTTGGGACTCACAATAGTAAGCCGTAGGATTTGATTGGCCGTTCAAGATGATTTGTTTGTGTACTGTACTACTCTGTTACCTAACTGGGAAAATCAGAATGTCAGGACATGACGGGCCAACTTCTGTCCTTGTTTGGTTGGGAGGTTGGTTCGAAGTGTCGTGGTGTGATGTGAACCCTAGTAGCCAGCAGAGATCTATTATTAAATTCTTTTACTTACTGGTTTATGTCCTTCATATCGTCCTTCCTTGTGGTACTTGCTATTAGAGGTCTAACCTCTCTGGTTTTGCATGGCCAGATTTAGAGCCGGTTCCCGAGGATCCAGCGTACTTCTACCTCCAAGATGGTCAACACTAGAGGAATGATTGCAGGAGGACTCGAGTGGGTTCCCTACTTCACCGCTCGTTTTGTTATTTACCTTTATACTTAGCCGTTTGGCACCGATATGTTAGTCGGATTGTCTTGTACTTACTTTTACATAATTGTAATTAAGTCAGACTGCAGCTGATAACAATTGTGTATACTTGCTATACCATCTGGCTATATTTTGTAAAGCCAGATCTCAAGAATATTTTGACTGAGCGTTTGGGATGCCTTACTGCTTTATCTTACATGTTCTATTTCTGTTTTCTTGTTTGAATGATTGAGACAATAGATGTGTAATGACCATAGCAAGACTTTTATGTAGTATGCACCCCCCTCGTCTGGTTAGACAGCATTGATCGTATTATACGGTATTCATCTACCCGTAATATGTAGCTGGCTGAGTCATTCCCCCGCTCTCTAGTATTCTGGTTCTGGGGCGTGACAAGGTTTTAGTGGTGGCCCATGCAGGTCTGATTTCAGACTTGTGGTGTGTTTTGATTTATAGGATGTCTCAATCACACATGTTTCCCCTTGATCTCCTGATTCGTTATTCTCAACTCTTGCTTGACATTTCGGTATCCTTTGACTTCATTGATCCTTCATGTTCGGTCGTTTGATTGTTCTCTTATCCCTTTTCTTAGGGGCACTTCGTCCGCATCGGTCAGAGCTGGGCAGCAACAACAAGGGAAACATGGGCAACATGACCAGGTTGGTCAGCATCAAAGGCCGGTCTCACCTCAGGAGACTATCCAGGAAGAAGTGATAGTAGAACCAGCGGTTAGACCGCAGTATCCGGATATTCCAAACCCACCCGTAGTTCCACCTACTCCTGTGGAAGTGGACACACCAGCCCTTCTGGAAATTATGAGAGGAATGATGGCTGCTCAGCAACATCAGATGTTGGCCCAACAGCGTATGCACACTCAGCTACAAGAGCAGAATGTGCTACTCAACCAAGGATTGCAGACAGCATTGGAAAGAGGGGCAAGGCCAGATTCAGGAGCATCAGCCAGGTTTTGCAAGTACAACCCCCGCCGTTTCGAGGGCACGGAGGATGCCATCTCAGCAGATGCATGGCTTAAAGATATTGAGGCTATTCTGACAGCAGCGAAGGTGCCGGCAGAAGAACGTGTGGATCTAGTGAAGTTGTTACTTCAGGATCTCGCACGTGATTGGTGGTAATCAGAGGAAGTGGGCATCAGACGTCCTGTGGCTTGGGACGATTTCACAGCAAGATTCAAGACCAAGTACTATGGAGTTGTGGCGCGGTTTGAGCTACAACAGAAGTTTATCAACCTCAGGCAGGCCGGCAAGACTGTAGATGCTTATGCAGCAGAGTTCTGCAGATTGAGTAGATTCGCCCCAGAGATGGTAGCAACAGAGCGCCATAGGGCCATGAGGTTTCAGCAAGGGTTTCATCTCGAACTTTTGCAATTAATAGAGGGGTACAATTAGCAAACCTTTGATGAGATACTGACGGTAACTCGAAGGCATGAGCTCACCATTCAGAGACTAGCGATAAGGACTGGGGATCAGAAGAGATCCCACAGTCAGATTGAAGGAGGAGGGGGAGCAGCGCCCCGAACAACAGCACCATCCACTGGCATTCGTATCCACGATGTGGCGATACGAGGACCAGCACCACCCAGGCAGCAGCAACAGCAACAGAAGAAGAACTAGCAACCCCCGATGGGCTGCACTTATTATGGGAAGATGGGACACACTAGAGATGTGTATCGGATATTGAATGGACTATGTTTGATATATGGAAATCCAGACCATCGGGTTACCACATGTCCCATGAATTCGAGGTCAGGAGGACCAGGGCAGCAGTTTCCTGCTCTGCCAGCACCAGGGGCAGGCCAGTATCGAGGACCAGCGGTGGCAGTAAGGCCATTGGCATAGCGTCCGTTAGTACCGCAGGCTCAGATGTTTCGGCAGCAGGGATCGCCGATGCAGCAACACCAGCATAGACCACCCCAGCATCATCAAGGAAGGGGCCAGCAGCAGCACCAGGCTAGGCCGCAGCATGGGAATCAGCAAGGAGGTCGAGGGCAAGCATTCACTTTGTCCTTGGAGGAGGCATTGGAATCGGGAGATGTTGTGGCAGGTAACGTTCTCGTCGTCTCATATCCCGCAGTAGCATTGTTTGATTCAAGAGCATCCCATTCATTTATATCTGCACAATTTGCGACACGACTAGGAATGGAGTTCGAGGCATTGCCAGGGAGGTTGAATATACTCACTGGTAATGGGCTCGTAGGGGTTAGTAGAGTTATTTTAGCATGTAGCGTTGTAGTTTGCGGGCATTCCTTACCTGCCCGGTTAATAGAATTTCCTGTGGGAAATTTCGACGTTATCTTAGGCATGGACTGGCTGAAAGACAGTCATGCGACAATAGATTGTCGTAGAGGGAGTGTATCTTTTGATATTCTAGGCATGAAGAGATTCACCTTAGTCAGATCAGAGGCAACTCAGCAAGAGCAGGGAGTAGTGACGGCAATGGAGGAAGTTCAGATTCCGAAGGTAGTTGAAGAGTTTCTAGACGTATTTCCTGAAGAACTTCCAGGTCTACCACCAGTTAGAGATATTGAGTTCAGTATAGAATTGGCACCAGGAACTAAACCGATATCAGATCGGGTTTACAGAATGGCGGATTCAGAGCAGGCCAAGGTATGTTAGCACATAGAGGAATTGAAGGAGAAGAAGTTCATCCAAGCTAGCATATCACCATGGGCTGCACCAGTGGTACTTGTGGGAAAGAAGGATGGGTCATCCAGGTTGTGCATTGACTACAGGAAGCTTAACGCGGCAACAGTGAAGAACAAGTACCCATTACCCAAGATCGACGACTTATTTGATCAGTTGAGCAAGGCTAGAGTTTTCTCCAAGATAGATCTTCGTTCAGGGTACCATCAGGTGAGGGTTCGAAAGGAAGATATCCCCAAGACAGCATTCAGGTCGAAGTATGGGCATTACGAATTCTTAGTAATACCGTTTGGTTTGACAAATGCTCCAGCAATATTCATGGATTTGATGAACCGTATCTTTATGCCATATTTAGACCAGTTTGTCGTTGTGTTTCTTGACGACATTCTCGTATACTCAGCTAGTGAAGAGGAGCATGAAGACCACCTCAGGAAAGTGTTGCAGGTTCTGAGAGAGAACCAGTTGTATGCCAAGCTCAGCAAGTGCGAGTTTTGGTCGGATCATATTTTATTTTTGGGACATATCATATCAGGAGCTGGAGTAGCAGTAGATCCCAAGAAAGTAGAAGCAGTAGAGAGTTGGCCAGTACCCAAGACCGTAGCAGATGTACGGAGTTTCTTGGGGTTGGCAGGGTATTACAGAAGGTTTGTGTCAGACTTTGCAAGGCTTTCAGCGTCCATGACCCGCTTGACCCGGAAGGATGTGCCATTCGTTTGGTCGGCAGAATGTCAGGCATCATTCGAGACTTTGAAGCAGAGGTTGATATCAGCACCTATTCTTACATTACCAATTGGACCCGGAGGTTTTACAGTATATTGTGATGCGTCAGGTAAAGGTCTTGGATGTGTCCTTATGCAACATGGGAAGGTGATAGCATATGCATCTAGGCAACTTCGGGACCACGAGAAGAATTACCCAACTCATGATTTGGAGTTAGCGGCAGTAGTGTTTGCTCTAAAGCTATGGAGGCATTACTTATATGGTGACCGAGTGGAGATGTACATAGATCATAAAAGTCTGAAGTACATCTTTACTCAGAAGGAACTGAACATGAGACAGAGAAGATGGTTGGAGTTGATTAAGGATTATGACGTGGAGCTTCAGTATCATCCAGGCAAGGCGAATGTAGTAGCAGACGCTCTCAGCAGGAGAGGCGGCGTATTTATGTTGACAACACAGAAGCATATCTTAGAAGACCTTCAGGAGATGGGCATCGAAGTTATATTTCCTAGTGATATAGGAGTTCTAACTAGTCTGCAAGTTCAATCTGACTTAGTAGACATGATCAAGGCAGCTCAGGCACAGGACCCAAGGATTCAGAAGCTTAGGGCAGAATGTGAGTCAGGGCTCAGAAAGGAGATGAGAATTCATGAAGATGGTACACTTAGGTTTGGATCACGTCAGTGTGGTCCTAGTGGAGATATCAGACAGGAGGTTATGGCAGAAGCTCACAGTTCTCAGTATTCTATTCACCCTGGAGGGACCAAGATGTACCAAGATATCAAGCAGCACTTCTGGTGGAACGGAATGAAGAGGGAGATAGCTAGATTTGTTTCCCGTTGCTTGGTATGTCAGCAAGTGAAGGCAGAACAGCAGAGGCCAGCTGGGTTATTGCAACCGCTTCCTATTCCGGAATGGAAATGGGAGCATATTACAATGGACTTTGTGACCAGTTTACTGAGATCACCAAGTGGTAAGGACGCTATTTGGGTAATAGTAGACCGACTTACGAAGGTAGCACACTTTTTTCCCTTCAGAGTAGGGCAATCTACAGAAAAGTTGGCAGAATTATATATGCAACAGATAGTCAGGCAGCATGGAGTCCCTGTCAGTATTGTGTCGGATCGAGATACCCGTTTTATATCACATTTCTGGAAGAGCTTACATCATAGTCTGGGTACCAAGGTAAGGTTTAGCACAGCTTACCATCCGCAGACGGATGGGCAATCAGAAAGAACGATTCAGACTTTAGAAGATATGTTGCGAGCTTGCACTCTAGATTTTGGAGGGTCTTGGGAGAGTCACCTGCACCTGGTCGAGTTCTCATACAACAATAGTTATCAGGCCAGCATCCAGATGGCGCCATTCGAAGCATTATATGGTAAGAAGTACAGGTCACCGCTTGCATGGGATGATATCGGGGAGAGGAAGATGCTAGGCCCAGAAGTGATTATTCAGACGGTTGAAGTAGTTAAAGGAATTAGAGAGCAACTTCGAGTTGCGCAGGATCGGCATCGTCATTGGGCGGATCAGCATCGTAGGCCGCTAGATTTCTCTGTTGGGGACCACGTATTCTTGCGGATCTCACCTACCCGTGGGGTCATTAGATTTGGCGTTCGCGGAAAGTTGAGTCCGCGATACGTAGGCCCATTTGCTATTCTTGATAGGGTAGGCGATGTTGCTTATCGTTTGTCCCTCCCACCTTCGTTGCGAGAGGTGCATGACGTATTTCATGTATCTCAATTACGTAGGTATGTATCGGACCCAAGCCATGTCCTCGATCATTCTGAGCTGGTTGTTGGTACCAACCTGTCTTACGAGGAACAGCCTGTGTCCATTTTGGACCGAAGAGAGAAGATACTCAAGAACCGAACAATTAGTCTTGTCCGTGTTGCTTGGGGTCATCACTCCTTGGGAGAGTCAATGTGGGAACGTGAGGATGATATCCGATCACGGTATCCACACCTGTTTGACTCACAAGGTATATCTTTTTTCTGTATACCTTGATTGTCTTGATTCTTCATGCTTATCGCCTTATGGATAGAACTACCTGATATCGTATATTGATGGATTTACATATATAGTACTTGCTTTTGATATGGTAACAATGATTGCTTGCTCACTAGAATTGCTTGTATTAGTTTCGCTCTGATATTTCTATCCTGCTTGGATTTGAAATTCCGAGGACGGAATTCTTCTAAGGTGGGTAGAGATGTCACTCCCCGTTCCCGGAATGCGTATTTTTATATATGTACAACTCATGTGTATTTATTTAGTATTTATCATGTATTATTCTGTATTTAAATTTCTTTAGTTTCATGTTAATTAATTATCTGCTCTTTAAATTTTCATGTTAATTAATTTCCTGTAACTTTTATTTCTGTAATTTAATTACCTGTATTTTAATTGCTGCTTTAGTCTTATTGGGTTTCGGTTTGCTGGATCCCCTTAAACCCGGCCCACACTCCCACCTACCACCACTCTTCCTATTTAAAGCTTCCATCTCCTTCTCTCTCCTCATTACTTCTCTTCACCATTACTTCTTCTTCTTCCTCTCATTACTCTTCACCACCTACCAGCAGCAGGAGAAGGCAAGTGCAAACTTGCTTCTACTTGAGAACCATATTTTTATGGTTCATTTGGCTTCTCCTTGTGATTCTAAGAGAGTTTAGTTCTTAGTATTTTGGATTTCGTTGGCTTGTTTCTTCTAGATCTAAGTTTTTGTATTCGGCTGTTCATGGGTTTTGATCTCCCAACTTTGCGTGTATTTCTCTGGCACTGGAGCAAAGGCTCTATAGGACTTGGAGTTTGGGAGATGTTTCACGCACACGTTCTTACGTGCTCACGTGAAACATCAGCCCGGCCAGTCACGCACACGTCTTTACGTATTGCGTGTATTTTTAGTCACGCTAACGTTCTCATGAGCGTGCGTGTATTTTTAGTCACGCTCATGTCTGTGCGTGTCTGCGTGTATTTTGAGTCACGCTCATGTCTGTGCGTGTCTGCGTGACTTTTAAGTTTCGTTCACACTGTGCGTGTCTGCGTGACTTTTGAGTTACGTCCACTCTGTGCGTGCGTGTATTTTTAGTCACGCTCGCGTTTGCGTGCGTGTATTTTCAGTCACGCTCGCGTTGTCTGCGTGAATTTTGAGTCACGCTCCTGTCTTTATACTGAGTGCGTGACTTTTCACGCTCATGTCCCTGAGCTTGCGTGCGTGACTTTTCACGATCACATTATGCGTGACTTTTGGCGTGCGTGACTTTTCACCCTCACGCTGAGCGTGCGTGCATGAATCACTTGTCACGCCTCACTTTTCACGCTCACTCCTTCATGCTAGACTTAGCGTGACTTGTTGGTCTTAGCAGAGACTTCTTGCGTGACTTGTGGTCTTAGCATAGACTTGTCAGCGTGACTTCCTGACCTTTTTGCATGAACCCAAAAATCTTAGCATTTTAATATTTTAATACCTATGGTTGTGTATTAGTGCCAAGTGTCTGGATTGGTATATGGATATCCAGTGAGACTGGAACTTGACCTCGAGAGTTATAGACTCGACCCTATTTAATGCTAAATGACTTTCATGCCTTGTCACCATTAATGACGTTGGTTATCTTAACTAATTGATCATGCGTTCCTAGTTGGAACTAAAAGACTGGCCAGTCGTCTTATTGAAATGAATGAATGAGACACGTTCATGTTATGAACTATTGCAATCGACTGGCTGATCCCGAATATTGACATACATGCACATGCAGGCTTCAATCTATTTAGTTGATTATTTATTTATTTTCTACAAAAGAAGCATGTGTACTTTATGGTCAAGGCATGATTACTGTGGTTAGATTTGATTGTTGCATTACGCTACGTAAGACCTGCAACCTAGCCGCACTGGTATCGTTGTAGAGTTAAGCATATCGTACCCCGTACAAAAGTACTCATTTGAATGACCATGATCCACGGCATGGGATTTCACTCAACGTAGGGACTATTAAGTTAAATAAAATAATAATTGCATGGAGAGAACGGATTCCCGAGTTCTTATATGGCAGCCCCCTTGGGACGAATAGTATCTGACGGGCCGGCTAGTTCCCACAGATACTGTAAATCTACCACACGGGCAGGGAACAGTATCTGCTTTTATTATTATTGTATGTTGTATATTGACGGGCGTCCTGCTAGGACTCGTCTAATTCACGCATGGCGCACATGATTGACTGGATAGACTAGCCTTGCTCGTACATAGTAAGAACTGAGGAATCTTTATTGCATTATTCCAGGATAACTTGGGACTCACAATAGTAAGCCGTAGGATTTGATTGGCCGTTCAAGATGATTTGTTTGTGTACTGTACTACTCTGTTACCTAACTGGGAAAATCAGAATGTCAGGACATGACGGGCCAACTTCTGTCCTTGTTTGGTTGGGAGGTTAGTTCGAAGTGTCGTGATGTGATGTGAACCCTAGTAGCCAGCAGAGATCTATTATTAAATTCTTTTACTTACTGGTTTATGTCCTTCATATCGTCCTTCCTTGTGGTACTTGCTATTAGAGGTCTAACCTCTCTGGTTTTGCATGGCCAGATTTAGAGCCGGTTTCCGAGGATCCAGCGTACTTCTACCTCCAAGATGGTCAACACTAGAGGAATGATTGCAGGCGGACTCGAGTGGGTTCCTTACTTCACCGCTCGTTTTGTTATTTACCTTTATACTTAGCCGTTTGGCACCGACATGTTAGTCGGATTATCTTGTACTTACTTTTACATAATTGTAATTAAGTCAGACTGCAGCTGATAACAATTGTGTATACTTGCTATACCATCTGGCTATGTTTTGTAAAGCCAGATCTCAAGAACATTTTGACTGAGCTTTTGGGACGCCTTACTGCTTTATCTTACATGTTCTCTATTTCTGTTTTCTTGCTTGAATGATTGAGACAATAGATGTGTAATGACCATAGCAAGACTTTTATGTAGTATGCACCCCCCTCGTCTGGTTAGACAACATTGATCGTATTATACGGTATTTATCTACCCGTAATACGTAGCTGGCTGAGTCATTCCCCCGCTCTCCAGTATTCTGGTTCTGGGGCGTGACACAATCGCAGGAGTTCGTGTAACTGACGCTTGACTGTCGCAAAGTGATCTCCTACTCTCGGCACAATCTCTTTATGTGGGTGGTTCGGCCCCTTCTTTTCTACTCCTTCCCGCCAACAAAGTCTTAAAGTTCAATGTTCAAATCGATGATGTTAACTGAATGTATACTTTGCCACTAAGATCAAGAACTGGGGATAACTGTATCGATTTAGAGTAATTTACTCCAAAATTTTAAGTTTCACACCAAAAAGAGAAAAGATCTTGAAAAGAGACAGAATTATTTCATGATCTGCAAAATAAAAATAAAATGAAACATTGATTGCGACATATGGTGCCTCGGAGAATTTGGTGCCTACGGGACACTAAATCAGGACGTACGGCTTTGAGAAAAAGAACTCTCGCATGAGTAGAAATGATTATGCTGATTAATACTATCCACACTATGCTATCTATTTCATACATATTAAACTGTCATGTATTTGTATGGTCATGGACGACTTGTGCACAGGGTTAGCTTTCCTCGAAATGGTACTCGGGGCATTAGGACTGAATCGGCCTAGGAGGAAATTATGGAATCGTGCTTCGGCGCGAGACATTACGAGACCTCCAGTTAGGCTCACAACCTGGACTAGTAGGACGTGTCGCAATGCTACGTAATCGTTCTTCATGGTGTCGATATCACTAATGACCGCATATAAGATAGATTGTATGCTCACTTATTGTCTTGTGCAGGTGGTAAGTATTATATCACTTTTATGCAAGAAAGGAACACGGCCGTGGTAAGATATGTTGAAATTGGTTATATTGTTTACTGCTTAAAATGTTGTCTTCGATATGAACTGCAAATCATATACTTCTAAATAGCAAGATCACTTTGTATGCTAAAATTCTTAATAAGTAGTGTCGGTTTAGACGAGTGGGTTCATCCCGTCCACTAGCAAGTGTGCTAACCCCCAACTCCCCAGGTGTCGAGCGTGCTGTGGGAGCTCAAGACTAGATTGAAGATGAAGAACGAGAGACGGCTTGAAGCTCTCCTATTTTGAAGCCCAATTCAGATCGAAGGCTTTTTGTTCAAATATATAAAGGGGCATGAATGTGTGGAACAACAAAGATTATTTCATGGCAGCTTGTTGAGGTTTTTTCTTTGTGTTTCAAAGATGTAACTGCAACGACATATGAAATGTAAAAATGACCTTGTATATATTTTGCAAGTTTTATAAATAAAAATTTAAATTTCTTCCTATTCTGCATTTTTAATTCTCTGCACTGTTTAATTTCAACTCGTTGTCTCAAAAGAATTATCAAATGCACATTCTTGCCTTGTATAAGTCTAATATAGACTTGTACGGCATCACGCCCCAGCCATTTCTCGGAGTGGTGTGTCCAAAAGATGTGCTAAAGCTCTATCAACCGATGCACATAGTCGTTACTTTTACGAAGTAACGACTGTAAAATGTGCTGAGGTTTCTGCCAATGCGCATAGTTACTAACATTGTCTATGCGCAGTGCAATTCATGAATTGCTTGCTCGTATGCTCGCTTGCTGATACGCTTTAAAATTTTTTGTAGTGCCTATGTGGATGCTTGCGCAGTGACTGCACAGATGATTTTTGACTGAGGCGCAGTGCCACTAGGCAGTGCCTGCGCACTTCTTTTTATAGAAAATGCTTGCATTTTCGTGACACATTTTTTTATGTGCAGTTTTCGTATCTATGCCTTGATCTCGTATATTTTGCTTATCCGACATCTATCTTACTTATTTTCCCCCTCGTCAGAAAAAACATTCGTCGCTAAAAATATCCGTCGCTAAGTTGTCGCCATTCGAAGACTTAGCGACGGATTACCGTTGTAATACCCCTAAATTTTTACTATTTTTTTAATCTAAATTTTGGTACTAATTTAAAATTTTATTATTGTACGTCGCGTAGTCGTATTGTACGTCGCGTACGAACTATTTATTTTTCGTAATTGCTCGACGAGTGCGAATATGTGCGAGCGTACATATTTTAGAAAAATATTTTTTCTAATTTACTATACACTTTCAAAATATTACATATAATTATTATTCTTGCTATAAAAAGTTTTTTTAAGGGTTATTAATCATAAATAATATTGGGTACTAGGAAAAGTATGCATTATTTGTGCTTACATATATCTTTCATAAATATTTATTTAAGTTTATTTCTAATTAATAATTTATTTTTGAAATTATTATTATGGTATTTTTAGAAAATATATTTTGAAATTATTGTAGAAATTTAAATCTTGATTTGATTTATGGATATGTTTTAAATAGTAAATGAATATCTATATTTGGAATTTGATTTATCTTAATTATTTTTAAAATAAAGGATAGGATTTAATTAGATTTAAATAAAATTTGTATTTGGATTTGGATTTGGATTTGAATTAAATTAAACTACGAATTATCTATTTTTGGGTTTTAAATCTTTTTCCTAATCCTATCTAGATGGGAATTCCCACATCCTATAAATAGGTAGGTACTCATCCATGGATTTCTATTCTTCCACAATTTTTCCACTACAAACGTGCGTGCACCGTGTCCGTGTTCCCCATCTTATTCCATCTATTACAAATATATAAAGTTTCTGTGTCGACAACCCCGACACGATCCAATAAATTTCTAATCCTAGCCCTACACTAATCCCCGTCGGCGTCGACCTAGCATCACTGCCATCGCCTTCCCCACTTGCAGCCTGTCCCCGACCACCTCCACGTCAGACCCCCGACGCCACCAGCACCCCGCAACTGCCAACACCAGCGTCATCGCCATTACCCTGTCCTCCATCACGACCACAACCGACCGACCCCAACCGAGCCCGTCGTGCCCCGCGCCTAGCCGCCGGAGACGCGACCACTGAAACCCCATCACCGCCGCTGCCGGAAACCCCGGAACGAACTCCTCGCCTCCGCCGCGTACTCGCGCGCCCGACCGTGAGCTCCGCCTTCCCGCTCGACCTCTCTCCCTCTCCGACCTCCTCTCTCAGCCTCCCTCTCGCCCATCTCCTTCTTCCCCAGCCCTCTCTCTCTAGCTCCTCTCCATCTCCGCCTCTCCATCCTTCCTCTCTTTCTCCTTCGATGTACAGAGGAAGAAAACGAGATTACTCGTTTCAGTAGATATTTTCTTTATTTATTTTTTTATTTATTTTTTTATTAATATTATTCTTGTATTCCCCTTGTTTTACTTATTTATTTATATAGTATTTCTTATCTATTTTTTTTTCTCATTTGGGGAGTAGTAGATTAAGTGTTAGATTATTTTTTATATTTTTTGAGAGAAGACAGCCAAGCTGCTTCTTATGTTATATTCTTTTTTTGTTGTTGTTGGTTTGCTTCATCTCTCCCGAGGAATAGCTACCTTGAATTAAGGTTTTAATTACAACTATTATTTTTTAATATTATTATTAAATTGACAATATGTTTAATAACAGTTCTTGATTTTTAGTATTGTTATTAGTGGATATTATACTTATTATTATTATTATTAAGGTTAGTATTTAAGATTATATATTATTATTTTTCAAAATTATATGTATAGTATAGAGGTAAAGCTATCTAGGTAATTTTCAAATTGGTTTAAGCCAAAAATAAATTCTCTAGATTATATAATGTTTATTTAAATATATTTTTATCGTAAGAAGTAGATTTCCAAATTATAAAATATTTTTATTTTAGTTATTTGTCGAAGATATTAATAATGATATATAGTTTTTATATATAAGCTACAAACTTAAGCATTTTGCCCTAAAATGACTTACGATTTTTGGGTATTTTATTGGAAAGCATATTTTGACTAATAAATTATATTTGAAGTATTATAATATATTTTCCAAAATTATATATATATATTATTATCTAATTACTCCTTTAATTATCCTTCTGTCCGAGACCAATCCCATCCTTCCTATTCCTTCGCCCATTTCAAGCCTACCTTATGTCGAACCTAACTAATTTTACCCTTCTAGACCCAATGGAACCGTCCATGCCACCATCAGAAATCACATTGCATAGTTGTTGCACCGAAGTCGCAGTTTGTGCCACATTGATCATCGCAGCACACCAGGAGTCCTACCAGGCAAGACACCTTGCCATTTGCTGTTTAATTATTTTAGCTCATATTTCATGCATTATTATTATTTTCTTTATGCAAAATAAACTGTGATACATGGCTTAAACTGTTAGAACTTACTGTTCATTTATATTTCCTGCTGTGTATTATTTTCTTACAAATTAAACCTAGATTTAAGGGACCACCATGTGTGTTGCATTCATTGGCCTTGACACGTGGTAACACGAAGTTGTGTGTCGCATGTAGAACACGGAAGTACGTGATTGGCTGGCCACCACTACGTACAAGCCGTGCGATATGAATAACCGCTAATAAAGGTTGCATGCTAGTTTGACTTAGCGGTTATAGTAGTTTGTGTTGTGGATACAACATAGTAGGCATTGGGCGGGGAGGACAATTCCTTAGCGTATGGGCTTCGATGCACTTTTCCTTTTGTAAACCCGTGAGCTCCGCCAGAGACGCGGGTCAGATTACCCATGATTACTGACGGCCACTGACGTTCTGCGGAACGTTATGCTCTTACTGATGGGGCCTCTGGTGTCCAAGGGGGACTATGTCGATCCTATTCAGCCAGGGTCCATGCGTAGGAAGGATTGTTCTTAACTACATATCACTTAGAATGGTTAGGCACCCTTATCCGTTAGGTACAAGTACTTTTGGTTTGGGTACTTGTATCTGACCGTGGCTTGGAACAATAACTTGTCGCAGATTAGTTCGTCACATCTTGTCCTTGTTTGGTTGTAGGTGTGACTTACTACTTCGATGAGAAGGTATTGAACCTTGTTGGGGTTCGAATACAATATTGGATTCATAGCATAGAAAGATACGTCACCGTGAATTAGTTTACCATCTCCTGTCCTTGTTTGGTTGGGGGGATGGTACGCTCGTTCAGTAGGTGTGTATTGGACCATGTTATAATTCAATTGACTTATTTATTTGAGCAATATTTATTCAGTTTATATGGCATGATATTATGTGTCTTGTTACGTCCCTCTGAGGACCTGGTTATCTCTCCAGGTGTGTGCTATTGTCTTTCGCAGGTGTTCTAGCTGTAGCCGTGATCATCGCTACTTTCTTCGAGGATGATTGCACTTGGATCATATTCGCTTCGCTCGCCAAAATCATTTAATCTATCATGTACTTTTCCTTTACTTGTTGGTAGTGGATTTGTCTCCGCCCAACATATTGTATCAAGACAAATTCATAGTTGATTATATGATACCTTTTATTCTTGTGGATGAGATTAGTTATGGTTCTGCTGCATTTTACAACTTATGTACTTCCATGTATTGGAGTATACTTCGTATGAATACAGCTAGCATGTCTACGTTCCTAGTCCTACGTATTTTGGGATTGGGGCGTTACATGTTTTTGTGGTGGCCCATGCAGGTCAAGATAAATTTTTTGGTTACTTTATCGTACCAAGCAAGCCTGTGAATAGGATTAGAAGTATAGGATCTCATCCACCCACTTGACCTCTTTTCTTGATTTTATCTACCGTTTGACTCATCAATTTCATCTTGCTTGCTTCCTTCCATCCCTATTCTTATCTTCCTTTCGTGCCTGCTAGAGATTGACCCTACTAGTTAGATGTCCCAAACACCCTTAGCTTAATTCTTTTAAGTTGGGTAGAACACCCCACGACCCGACACACTCAATTGGTCAACCAAGCCTTAGTCAATAAAACCGTAGATTGTATAAGAATAAACAAGACTTAGATTCTTATGACTCTTAGACTATTCATATTTGTTTCATCTACCATCGTGCCTACATTTTTACTATCTAACTAACAATGCTAATATAGCCTAGTATTTGCAAGCTAATCCTTATCGAGCTTGATCAAGACATATGCTATAGAGTGGCCACTCACTAGCCTATTGTCTAAATCAGAACCGGTGCATAATGGTCTGATCAACCAAGTGCACTTTGGTTCGCTTTTGTCTATTACTCTACGTAGATGGGGACATAACTAAACTTGGCCCTTACAATCCCATCCACGACTGCCTTGACAATTCTTTTGAAATTATTCGACCGTCTTTGAATCACGTATTCGTATTCGATAAACGCCTCCTTCGAACTCTATATTGCTTCGCCCTCACCTATTTTAGGAGGACGAAAGCGTCATACTAGAACTCCCTCTAACCTTCCCATCGGCTATGACCATTCCCACTCGATGTTGCTATATCTTCATCCCAAACTACTCGACCTTTCCTTCGACCCTAAATTTACAATCTTGACTTTCTAATCACTTGAATTTAAGAGTGATTACAATCATCTCTTAATCATATCCTTAACCTAGACTACGACCATATAAACTTCTTTAAACCCTCCTATCTACCGTTGTGCCTTCTCACCCCCTCCAAATTCTTAATTTCGAGGACGAAATTCTTTTAAGTTGGATAGGATGTAATACCCCTAAATTTTTACTATTTTTTATCTAAATTTTGGTACTGATGTAAAATTTTATTATTGTACATCGCGTAGTCGTATTGTACGTCGCGTACGAACTATTTATTTTTCGTAATTGTTCGACGAGTGCGAATATATGCGAGCGTACATATTTTAGAATTTTTTTTTCTAATTTACTATACACTTTCAAAATATTACATGTAATTATTATTCTTGCTATAAAAAGTTTTTTTAAGGGTTATTAATCATAAATAATATTGGGTACTAGGAAAAGTATGCATTATTTGTGCTTACATATATCTTTCATAAATATTTATTTAAGTTTATTTCTAATTAATAATAAATTTTCGAAATTATTATTATGGTATTTTTAGAAAACATATTTTGAAATTATGTAGAAATTTAAATCTTGATTTGATTTATGGATATGTTTTAAATAGTAAATGAATATCTATATTTGGAATTTGATTTATCTTAATTGTTTTTAAAATAAAGGATAGGATTTAATTAGATTTAAATAAAACTTGTATTTGGATTTGGATTTGGATTTGAATTAAATTAAACTACGAATTATCTATTTTTGGGTTTTAAATCTTTTTCCTAATCCTATCCAGATGGGAATTCCCACATCCTATAAATAGGCAGGTACTCATCCATGTATTTCTATTCTTCCACAATTTTTCCACCACAAACGTGCGTGCACCATGTCCGTGTTCCCCATCTTATTCCATCTATTACAAATACATAAAGTTTCTGTGTCGACAACCCCGACACGATCCAATAAATTTCTAATCCTAGCCCTACCCTAATCCCCGTCGGCGTCGACCTTGCATCACTGCCATCGCCTTCCCCACTTGCAGCCAGTCCTCGGCCACCTCCACGTCAGACCTCCGACGCCACCAGCACCCCGCAACTGCCAACACCAGCGTCATCGCCATTACCCCGTCCTCCATCATGACCACAACCGACCGACCCCAGCCGAGCCCGTCGTGCCCCGCGCCTAGCCGCCGGAGACGCGACCACTGAAACCCCATCACCGCCGCTGCCGGAAACCCCCGATCGAACTCCCCGCCTCCGCCGTGTACTCGCACGCCCGGCCGTGAGCTCCGCCTTCCCGCTCGACCTCTCTCCCTCTCCGACCTCCTCTCTCAGCCTCCCTCTCGTCCATCTCCTTCTTCCCCAGCCCTCTCTCTAGCTCCTCTCCATCTCCGCCTCTCCATCCTTCCTCTACTCGTTTCAGTAGATATTTTCTTTATTATTTTTTTTATTATTATTATTCTTGTATTCCCCTTGTTTTACTTATTTATTTATATAGTATTTCTTATCTATTTTTTTTCTCATTTGGGGAGTAGTAGATTAAGTGTTAGATTATTTTTTATATTTTTTGATAGAAGACAGTCAAGCTGCTTCTTACGTTATATTCTTTTTTTTGTTGTTGTTGGTTTGCTTCATCTCTCCCGAGGAATAGCTACCCTGAATTAAGGTTTTAATTACAACTATTATTTTTTAATATTATTATTAAATTGACAATATGTTTAATAACAGTTCCTGATTATTAGTATTGTTATTAGTGGATATTATACTTATTATTATTATTAAGGTTAGTATTTAAGATTATATATTATTATTTTTCAAAATTATATGTATAGTATAGAGGTAAAGCTATCTAGGTAATTTTCAAATTGGTTTATGCCAAAAATAAATTCTCTAGATTATATAATGTTTATTTAAATATATTTTTATCGTAAGAAGTAGATTTCCAAATTATAAAATATTTTTATTTTAGTTATTTGTCGAAGATATTAATAATGATATAGTTTTTATATATAAGCTACAAACTTAAGCGTTTTGCCCTAAAACGACTTACGATTTTTGGGTATTTTATTGGAAAGCATATTTTGACTAATAAATTATATTTGAAGTATTATAATATATTTTCCAAAATCATATATATATTATTATCTAATTACTCCTTTAATTATCCTTCTGTCCGAGACCAATCCCATCCTTCCTATTCCCTCGCCCATTTCAAGCCTACCTTATGTCGAACCTAACTAATTTGACCCTTCTGGACCCAATGGAACCGTTCATGCCACCATCAGAAGTCACCTTGCATAGTTGTTGCATCGAAGTTGCAGTTTGTGCCATATTGATCATCGCAGCACACCAGGAGTCCTACCAGGCAAGATACCTTGCCATTTGCTGTTTAATTATTTTAGCTCATATTTTATGCATTATTATTATTTTCTTTATGCAAAATAAACTGTGATACATGGCTTAACCTGTTAGAACTTACTGTTCATTTATATTTCCTGCTGCGTATTATTTTCTTACAAATTAAACCTAGATTTAAGGGACCACCATGTGTGTTGCATTCATTGGCCTTGACACATGGTAACACGAAGTTGTGTGTCGCATGTAGAACACGGAAGTGCGTGATTGGCTGGCCACCAGTACGTACAAGTCGTGCGATAGGAATAATTGCTAATAAAGGTTGCATGCTAGTTTGACTTAGCGGTTATAGTGGTTTGTGTTGTGGATACAACACAGTAGGCATTGGGCGGGGAGGACAATTCCTTAGCGTATGGGCTTCGATGCACTTTCCCTTTTGTAAACCCGTGAGCTCCGCCGGAGACGCGGATCAGATTACCCATGATTACTGACGGCCACTGACGTTCTGCGGAACGTTATGCTCTTACTGATGGGGCCTCTGGTGCCCAAGGGGGACTATGCCGATCCTATTCAGCCAGGGTCCATGCGTAGGAAGGATTGTTCTTAACTACATATCACTTAGAATGGTTAGGCACCCTTATCCGTTAGGTACAAGTACTTTTGGTTTGGGTACTTGTTTCTGACCGTGGCTTGGAACAATAACTTGTCGCGGATTAGTTCGTCACATCTTGTCCTTGTTTGGTTGTAGGTGTGACTTACTACTTCGATGAGAAGGTATTGAACCTTGTTGGGGTCCGGATACCATATTGGATTCGTAGCATGGAAAGATACGTCACCGTGAATTAGTTTACCATCTCCTGTCCTTGTTTGGTTGGGGGGATGGTACGCTCGTTCAGTAGGTGTGTATTGGACCATGTTATAATTCAATTAACTTATTTATTTGAGCAATATTTATTCAGTTTATATGGAATGATATTATGTGTCTTGTTACGTCCCTCTGAGGACCTGGTTATCTCTCCAGGTGTGTGCTATTGTCTTTCACAGGTGTTCTAGCTCTAGCCGTGATCATCGCTACTTTCTTCGAGGATGATTGCACTTGGATCGTCTTCGCTTCACTCGCCAAAATCATTTATTCTATCATGTACTTTTTCTTTACTTGTTGGTAGTAGATTTGTCTCCGCCCAACATATTGTATCAAGACAAATTCATAGTTGATTATATGATACCTTTTATTCTTGTGGATGAGATTAGTTATGGTTCTACTGCATTTTACAGCTTATGTATTCATACGAGGATTCCATGTATTGGAGTATACTTCGTATGAATACAGCTGGCATGTCTACGTTCCTAGTCCTATGTATTTTGGGACTGGGGCGTTACAACCGTCAGCAAGATTCGTACAATTAGCGACGACTGGTCGACGGTTTTTTGTCAAATCAAGTATCCGAAAGTTAGTGGTACTGCTGCTTTACCGACGGACATGTTCGTCGGAAATACTTCGGCAATGTGTCGGTAAACGCGTATCAGAGAGTTTCTGATACGCAAAATCAATCGCTAATCCGTCGCCAATAGTCGGTAATCGTAGATGGATTGGCGACGGATTAGCGGCGGGGTATCCGTCGCTTCGGTTCTGGAAATCATTCATGTTTCCAGAACCTTGGCGACGGATAATCCATCGCTAATCCATCATACATTGTCGCTAGGTTGTTGCCAATTAGTCGCGACTTTGGCGACGGATCATCCGTCGCTAAATACTTACCGACTACTAGCGACGGATTGGCGACGACTAATCCGTCGCTTAGCTTCTGGAAATCTTTCATATTTTCAGAACCTTGTCGACGGATAATCCGTCGCTTGGTAGTCGCCATCCGTCACTAACTGGAAATGCTCCAGTTAGCGACGGATATTTCGTCGCTTTGTCGTCGCTTTTCGTCGCTTTGTAGTCGCTAGTCCGTCACTAACTGGAAATTTTTTGAATTTTTTTTACATAAAATAGAGCATTCCCTGTTCACACAACATCCGAAACATCGGAACATCACAATATGCATCACACATCACACAAACTAACAAACCAATATACATGACACACCAATATACAAATATCCATCACAAATATATCACACAAACCAACATACAATACACACCAATATACAAATATCCATCATTTCAAACCATTATCTAAAACTTACCACCATTATCCAAAACTTACCACCATTATTTAGCCAATATCCAAACATTCATTAAAATATTCATCAGAAACTAATATCCAAGTGATAATATCCGAAATTCATAAATATTCAACATTTAAAAACATTTCAAACCATTCAAATACAATACATCAATGAGAAGGAGGAGTTGGATCATCCGCTGGTGGTACTCCCTGCTGCGCCCGACGATAACACTCCTCCACCATGTCTGCCGACAGGGTATCAAAGACATGGTCTGGAAGTTGGCATAGCTGCTCTGGAGACATCATGTCAAGGAGTGTCGTCACAGTAGGAGGCGGTACCAGAGGGCAGTAGGGTCAAAAGAATGATGCCCGACGGAAGAAGGACCGGGAGTAGCAGTAGACGGACCGGGAGCAGAAGAACCGGGAGCAGACGGACCGGGAGCAGATGAACCGGGTGTAGACGGACCGGGAGGAGATGAACCGGGAGTAGACGGACCGGGAACAGAAGAACCGGGAGCAATAGAAGGACGCGGATAGTATTTGGTTATATGCTTCCGCAAGGACGACACCGTCTCGGTCAGATTCACAAGCTGTGTCCTCACATCATCGCCTGCCGGGGTCGTGGGAGGAGGCGGAGGCGGTGGAAATCTCAGAATCGACGCCTGTAATGACGCCAGGGAGCCGCATCCGTAGAGGCGCCCTTTCCTAAAGTCGCTGACGGTATCTACGAACATGTCATCGTAGCGAGCGGCCATAGAAGAGGACGTCGGGGCCGACGTCATTTTGTCGACATCTTCGGCAGCAGATGGTTGAACCCGTCTAAGGGCCTCACGATACGCAGCCTATCAAATAAATTTGTTTATACTATGAGTTTTTCTAAGTTATAATATAAATCCTATGTTTCCCTAAGTTATAGTATGAATCTTAAGTTTACCTAAGTTATAGTCTGAATACTTATAATTCTAACATAAATCTCATAAACGCAAGTACTTACATCAGTCTCGTTGGCCCTCTCTTCAACGAAGCTCCCGTCCTTTCGCCTCTTGTGCGTATACTGGAATACATCGTGCATGGTGACCGATTCCTTCTCTTTTCCCTCTTTTACCGCCTGTTGGGACTGCATACGAAATATTCGTAGAATTTAATTAACTCCGTATATTAATAGTACCAAATTAGATAGTGGAATGAATTTGCGGTATCTTACCAGATCTGCACGCGTCGCTGCGTGGGGCCTTGATCTGCCCGTATGCAGACCCGCGGCCCGTCGATTCGCCTTCGCTTTCTCCGATTTCTGCTTGTACGTAGGAGTATCCATCTTCTTCAAGATCTGCTCATAATACTCCTGTCGGATCCACTCCTTCTTCGAATGCGCCGTTCGAAGGTTATAACCCGCGTCCCGTATCTTCTTTCCGACGGCGCTTCTGTAGGTCCTGCGGATCGCCTCATCGCGATGAGGGGGCCACAGAACGTCCTCTGACATACAAATCCAATTATCACATAATTAAAAAAATAGTTAATTAAAGAGTAATTAATAATTAACCACAAGATATATATATACCCTCATCTCGTCGAGCCAGATGGACTGCAAGTTTAGGGATACCTCAGAAAAATTGAGGTATGGGCCATAGTAGTTAGCTCGGATAATCTGCCCTAGAAGCCTGGCAGCATCCCACGGAAAAAACCTACAAAGAAGCAACGACTTGATTATTAACTTGAATAAATGAAACAAATTTAATAAATTAACTTAAATTTACTTACGATTCACCCGCGGGCCATAGCTCTCGTCGGAACTCGCCCATCGGCCTCTCTGGTGGCATCGGAGGATCTGCGGCTCCGTGCATGTACTCACCAATAACCGGATGTAACTGAGTCTGGGGGTACTCGGGGGCCCACTGTGCAGTAACTGGTGGATCCGCTGGCAGAATGGATCCGTCAGCGGATGGAGAAGCAGGCCTCGCCCAAGGTGACGATAGCCCCGTGGTAGATCGACGGCAGGATGAGTCTGTGCCTGGGGTACTCTCCGGGTCGGGATTGCTAGATGGGGTTATATCCCGGGAATGCTGAAGGCGGCCACGACCACTACCACCAGCACCACCACCACGACCACGCCCACGACCAGGACCACCAGCACCAGTACCACCACCAGCACCACTAACACCATGACCAGCACCACCACCACGACGAGTGCTAGCCACCTTGACCTGTAAATAGAACACATAAACATAATTAACAGTATATAAGTATAAATGAATATAAAACTAAACTAAAATATATATACCACCAGCAGGGCGACGAGTGCCGCCGCGACGAAAAGGACTAGGAGTGCCATCTGCAAAAAGAAAATATATAATAAGTAGATGATCGAACGGCAAAAGCATGAACTCAAACAAGAATGCAGAAGTTTAAATTAAATTCACTAAGTTAGTTGTAAGTGCTTTTATGAGGTCAAAATAAATTCACGTAATTGGAAGTGTTTTT
Organism: Iris pallida; assembly: GCA_029216955.1. Lineage (NCBI taxonomy): Eukaryota > Viridiplantae > Streptophyta > Magnoliopsida > Asparagales > Iridaceae > Iris > Iris pallida. The sequence goes on along the minus strand of JANAVB010040761.1, from coordinate 44,303 downwards.
AATATATACGATATTTAATCTAATCATCGTCATCGTCTTCGTCCTCGGCCTCGTCTTCATCCTCATCCTCATCCTCATCCTCATCCTTATCCTCATCGTCGACTTCATCTGTATCCTCATCCTCATCAAGTTCTTCTTCTTCTTCTTCTTCTTCTTCTTCTTCTTCTTCTTCAGCCTCAATATTTGGGACAAGTCGCCTCTTTCTCTCCTGGTTGACAGCTAAGTCTTGTGTATCAATCTCTTCTTCCTCTCTATTTTCCTCAACAATATCTTTAACATCCATGGTATCCGACTGTTGTCCCATGTATTGGGACTTTTCGATCTAGTCCTCTTGGTATGCTGGGTCTCCAACATTGAATGTATTTCTAGATTTAATCTTGTATACTGCCCACCAATCAAATCGATCTCTACGATGCCCTGGGTAGCTTGTATAGTAGACTTGAATAGCCTGACTTTCTATCGCAAACGTGTTGGACCCTCTATACCTCCTGCGGTAATTTATATCGACGAATCCAAATTGTTTATCGATTCTCCAACCGATATTTGGTGTTGTATCGAACCACTCACATTTGAACATCACAATATGCATATCATATGGGGAAGTATATTATAAATCTACAATATCCCAAAGCACTCCATAATAGTCAAAGTCCGGCTCGTCGTCATAGATGGTGCCTCTTATGCAAACACCAGAATCCTTGGTATTGAAACCGTCATTGAGAAATTCGACATTTATAGCATTCTGAGTTGCCTTAAACTTGAAGCCATTAACGACATAGCCTGGCCAAGTCTTTGCATACTTCTTTGGTCCCAATGCCAAATAACGAATACTCTCATTTGTGAGTGTTGTTTCAGGCAATAAAACCTGTAAACTAATATTGATAATTTAAATGTTTAAGATGCATATATTTTAATGGTAGCCGCATGACATATTATTTCAGTTACTTATGTATTTGTGAAACCAGGACGGAAAGGTACAATCAACCTCTCTTTGAAGTCCCTTATCGGTAATATCGGGTGTCCTCATTTTGACTTCATCTCTAAATACACTGTTAGAGAGAATAAAAATAATTGTAGTCACTTCACCAAATTAGAGATTATAACGAGTGTAAGTGTAGTCACTTACTTCTCCAAATCTCTCACTTCTTGTATGTCACAATTTAACAAGACATATTGGTGAGATCATACCCATCGTTAGTCAACCACGGTTTCTTACTGGCCCCAATAGGTTTGCCCCTTACATTGAATACACCTCCATCCTCAACGTCCTCGTCATTCCTTTGAGGTCTATTTTGATTTTTTTGGATATGAGTATCGAAAAAAATAGAGAAGAAGCTTGATACAGCCTCGATAAGATATGCTTCGTATATAGAAGCCGCTATATGAGCCTTGTTGCCAACTTTCTTCTTTAGATGGTGTAGGTACCTAGAGAGACAAATTATCTTGAGAATTAGCAATGAATTATAAAATCCACTTACATTCAACTTAAATTATATCTGTCATGCCCCAGTACCGGAATACGGGGGCGGACATAGGCCAGCTACACCGTATAAGGTACGAGTACGCTATACGACGATGACGGCTGTCAAGTCTTGCTGGGTATCCTAGCATGCAATCAATCTATGGCCTAAATCCGATCTCATGTCCACAGGCAAATCACAATGAAACAACATCAAGAGAGATAATCATATGGAAAGCAAGAAAATACGCATATGATAATCAGGAGGTCTACAGTACAGAAATAATGTAGACGAGTATACCTTCCCACAGTTCTTAGCATGGTCTGGAACTGAAACATGTCCTCCAATGTCAAGTCTGAAAGATCTACTGGGTCGGTCACTGGAAATCTGGGAACAATCTAGGGTTGGTCAGGCCAACCGTAGCAAGTACCAGAAAGGAAGGCTCAAGGACGGGCGAAGAAAAGCCAGCAGAATAAAATATGACAGTAAGACATCTATAAACAATAAGAGAAGGTAAGAGATCGTGCGGTACCAACGCACGATAACAATCCAACAACTAAAAGTATGCTGGTCGTAACCTCGGTCGATAGCCTATCGTAGCACAATAACCAACCCAATAATCAAACAAGAACATGGGTTGGATCATGCACCACGATAGTCCATGTTTCTCAGTTATTCCCAGAAGTAACTCAACAATCATCACAATCATCCTAACATACACTAATGCCTGCATCGCTAACTGGAGATCATAGTCTGTCATCGGGACAGTAATCCACCCCTACATCAAACAAGAACAAGAGAATGAAGTACTGAGCCGGGACAGCGTTACGCACCAGCCAGCTTAGCAAACAGCAAGCCATACAATTTATATGAATAAGCGGCCACTCAAATGCCTACGGCTTTCTATGTGGAGGTTGGGTTACCCCAACAATGCAAGTATGGGAATCCTCAGATCGTGCCGTCCCAGCAAGGCTAGCGAGGCCAAGTATAGCATGTAAGAAAAGCACCGATCCCTCGTAAGGCTACCGGGCTTTGCATGTCACCACCGGTCCCTCGTAAGGCTACCGTGCCGAGCATGCCATGGATATAATGTATAGTACATAAGTAGCCGGATATTTCCATCCACTAGTACGAATGGTAACAATATCCGTGGCGGCCAGCCTGCAGGTCATGACTAATGTCTGGGATAAGGCTGGTAATGCACGATCTCGGGATTCCGTTCCCCCCCAATGCTTCTACCAGTTTAAGTTGCCTAGATTATCCATACATTTATCCAGAATCACATGCCATGGTCACATGATCATCCTCCTAGATGTCGTACCTCAGTACGAGAACGCTAAGTAAGAATCAACCTCGGCACCTATAGTCCCAGTGTGATCTATCCTTAGTGTTATGCAACAAGCAAGCAAGCAATCCTGACCACGCTAAGACTAAAGGCCAACTACCAAGGTAACCGTACAGGTAATCATATAATATAGCTAGAATATCAAGATGGCATCGCAATGCCATATAATTATGGAAGTAGCACCTCAAAGTGCCAGTAGACAAGGGGCACCGCAGTGCAAACTCAGGGCCAGTATCTCAAAGTGTAACTGGACTTATAGCACGGATACAAGTAGTCAGGTCTGGGACAAGGACAAATCTGTCAGTCACAAGAAGTTATCTCCCCACATCGTGGCATGGATATCAGGTCAAGTACAAGATCAGAACCTCTACTTATAATAACATCTCGAGCATATATGGGAGCCTAGAGCTCCAGTCATCCAATCGGTCTATCCACCAGATCAATCTATCAAGAGTCACCCCTCTACGATGGAATCAATATCATGTCAGGAAGGTCAATAACCAAATACCAAGCTAATCACTATAAGCAATGCTAGGCCATCTGGCTCACAAGAATCCTCTGAATCGATGACCACAAGCTATCAGCAAATAAGTCTCACCACCACCAAGATATAGCAAACAAACCAGGTTTTGGGTGCTTGGGGAGTCGAGTAAAAATCATTTAATAATACCCTCGATATTCTATTCGTTCCGCGAGACACTCGCACCAATATCAAAATCCAAAAGTCCTCAAAGACATATTTGATCAAATTAGAACATCACCAAAGAACTAGCAACACTATCTAAGAATCCACTTAGTCTACCATAATCACTATCTCAATATCATATCTCCTCATAGTCAATCCTCGAATAAGATCATAATCCCAACACATGGGTCAACACTAATCAACGCCGTCGGAAGATGGCAAGGTTTGTGTGAACCACTCTGGATCAGATTCACAACCCTTAAACCAAACAAGGACCAGGGTTGCAGACCTTCACCCGAGTAGAACCGCTCTCCTTACACAATCCGACGGACAGGACAGACAATGGGATAACAAACTAAACTAGAACACCATCTAAAAAGAAGGGTCACGGGTCAAGAGTCCAATGGGTGATACCGTCGAAAAGGCAAAGATTGAGTGAACCACTCTGGATCAGATCCACAACCCTTAAACCAAACAAGGACCAGGGTTGCGGATCATCACCCGAGTAGAACCATTCTCCTTACACAATCCGGTGGACAAGGCACATCAGGAGCTAGGCGACTAATCTAGGCTGGAGTCTACCTAGCAGGCAATGGGGTCAGGGATGCTATACCAAGAAGAACATGCTTGAGTTCAGTCCCGCAAACCAAAGGAATGGTTCTGCCCAATCCTTCGAACCAAATTCCCAACCGGGAATTCTGGAAAAATCTGGCAGAGTTTCTTTTTTATTCTAGACGGGAGCACCCTACGAATAGGGGCTAAAACCACTCGGCGTAACCCGCCGCAGAATCGCAGAATCGCAGGCCGAGAATACTAAGTCTCAGCTACCAGCAGCACTACGATGCGTACTGGAAACAAATCGATAGCCGAGACCACTAAGTCCCAGCCTCCAGCAGCGCTACAATGTGCACTGGCGCCAAGCCAACACATATAACAAGAAATCGTCTCGCAGGGCGCATCACAGCACATGTCCATGGTTCTAACACAAGCACAATCACAGCCAGAAGAATAATTCGCCAAGCCGTTACCCGACCGCTAGTCGGACACGGGGCATACAGGGACAATCCATACATGTGAGTCGTGCTCGTGTTCTCGGAGGTGTGGATGACCCATCCGAGTTGTCCGATACGGTCCATCCCGGTATCGGACCAAGTTATCCTAAGTTATCATCATGGCAGTTCTACTACTAGGCTACACTACTCATGGTTATACATTTACAATTATGACAAATTAAAATGCAATAAAATCCAGGAGAGAGGGCAAGAGCCGTCGATGAGCAAGGGATACTTGCCTAGAGGGCTCGGCTAGGTAAGCAAGTCTTCGACGTTCGGGATCCAGGCTAGCACGTCAATCGAGGTCCTCGAAACACGACACAAAATAAATAATGATTAGCATTAATAATAAAATAAGAATGAAATCACGGAGGATGGCAGGAGAATATACCGCGCGGGTCCTGCAAGCAGCGCAGGGATCTGGCTCAGAAACCGAGGCACGTAGACCGATACGAGCATGCAAACCGAGACGTGCACGCATATCGAGACAAGCACGAGAATCGAGATGACTCGAGGATCAAGATGAACAGGAGACAACGTGCACGTAAATCGATATGCGCACGTAGATCGAGGAAATTATGAATATCAAGATAGTGCACGAATCACGCGACACGCAAATCGAGACTTTCATGCGAATCGAAACGGCACAAGGACCGATGCAGCACGCAAATCAGAACGAGCACGCAAGTCAACATATGCACGCAAATTGAGACGGTACTGAGTCCAAGGGGACACGCAAATCGATACGATACACAAATCGGTGCGTGGACGTAAATCGAGGCGGCACAGGTCACGAGGAAGGCACAAAGGCCGAGGTACGAAAACCGAGGCGGTGCACAAATCGAGATGGCACGGTGCCCGAGGCAGTACGGGGCTTGAGGCGTCCCGCTGCCCAAGGCAGCACGTGGATCGGGGTGGCACGGGAACCGAGATAGCACACAAATCAAGGTGCACGTCCCGAGAAGCACGGAGAACGGGGAAACGTGCAAGTCAAGGGTGCACGCGGCCCGAGGAGAGTGCGACGCCCAAGGCTGCACACTGCTCGAGCAGCGCGGGGCCCAAGGGCGACCCGCCAATCGAGGCTGGCACGGCCAGCGTGGCTCGGCGACGACGATGGTCGCCATGAAAGGAAAAAAGGGGGGAAGGCGGAGGAGCTCGGGGCTCGGCCAGGTCGCGGCGGCTCCGGGCGGAGGAGACAGAGAGAGAGGGGGGAGGCCGGAGGAGAGGCTCATCGGCGTCGGTCAGGCCCTGGCGGAGGGGGCGAACGGCAGCAGCGGCAGCACAGCCAAGTCGGGGCGGCGCGGGCTGCCGGAGAAGAAGAGGGGAGGAGCTGGTGGTGCGGTGGTTGTAGAGGAGGGGGCCGCACTGGAGGGTGGTGGCGGATGGAAGTGGTGGCGATGGCTGTCGCGGCCATGGAGGCGGCGGCGACGCAGGTGGTGAGGGTGGTCGCGGTGGAGGAGACCGGTCGCGGTGAGGGGGAGAGGGAGCTCGGGTGAGGGGGCTGCTCTCCAGGGAGGAGAAGAGAGCAGTGAGGGAAAGAGGGAGCTGAACGGGAGAGCGGGGGAGCTCTGGTCCAGTGAGGAGAGAAAGAGGGATCGGGAGAGAGAGAGTGAAGAGAGAGAATCTGGGGGGGGAGGCGGTTGAGAGTGTGGAGTGAGAGAGAGTTAGGTTAGGGTTTGGGTTTTCTTTTGGGAGGGTAGATATAGGGATCAAGGAAATTAATAATAATAATAATAATAATAATAATAATAATAATAACAATGATATTAATAATAATAATAGTAATAATATTAATAATGGGATAACACTCCCCTTCAATAAATAAAGAAATAAAATTTTAAGAATACCCAAAATTTAAAATCCTCCAAATACAGAAATACAGTCATTTACGTATTTTGGAAAAATAGGGAGATGACATTCTACCCACCTTACAAAAATTTTGTCCTCGAAATTTTAAAATTATCAAAATAGGGTTTTCAAAACTAGTACATATATATATGCCATGAAAACTCTACCCACCTTACAGAAATCAAGTAATACAATAAAAAAACGAACAAAATCTCAATATGAAAACATCAAGGAGAACAAGGTCTAGCTAAATAAATCAACTCGCAAGGTAAATCCAAAACATGGAAAGAATCTCGAAAATCAAAGTCTCGCATACACGAAATAACCCATAAATCAAAACAAGTACAAAATATCGAAAATTGTATCAGAAAACCTGAAAGTCCTACTGCATGAAAATCCGCATAAAATCATAAAACACAGGATATCTGTCTCGAGCCGACGACTGTAGTTTCCCAATATCCGAAAAATGTGTGTCACGGTCATTCCTTGCCACGCCACCCGGAATGGCTGCAAAAGATTCACCATGACACTATAATCGAGCGGCTGCAACTGTCGTTACCACGCCGTCAAGGTATACTAGGATCACCCGGTACTCTCGACAAATACCCAAAAACGAATCAAATCTATAACTCATATATCCAAATTTCTATAATCAAAAAATTTCTAACAATATAACGAGAGTCCTAAAAAACAATCAAAATCCAAAATCCAGGTGATCCATAACACACGTCCAAAATATCTTCAAAAATAACCACAAGATAGCTTTTCTAGGAAAATACTCCATATCCGTAGGAAAATACTCCAAACCAAGAATCCATATCAAAACATAATGTATAAAAAGTATATCTATAATCAAAATAATATCTGAAACAGATACAATCTTAGAGTCCTGATGAAATCTTTATTCTGCAGCAATCCAGCCAACGCTCGAAGAGGGCGATAATGATACTAAGTCAACACGAAGTCAACGCACGAAATGGATAACAGGAAATCAAACAAGGCAAAACACCGATAGAGAGTACAGAACCCAAGATAAATAGTCATGTAACCCAAATGATGGAGATAACATCTCATCAAATAAGGTGATCCATATGACCAACTATAGGATCATATCTATCAAACAAGGATCAGAGGTAGATAACACGAATAAGACATGGCCAAGCAAGATAGGTCCAAGTAGAGATGAGGACCAGTTCACAGGTTCAAGGGAGCGAAGGGCAAGTGTATAGCAAGTTAGAATCCCAAGGAATAGTGGACTGAGATCAATAATCATGTAATACCCAACAAAATCTCAAAACGAGACCTGCATAGGCCACCACTAAAAATATGTCACGCCCCAGTACCGGAATACGGGGGCGGACATAGGCCAGCTACACCATATAAGGTACGAGTACGCTATACGGCGATGACGACTGTCAAGTCTTGCTGGGTATCCTAGCATGCAATCAATCTATGGCCTAAATCCGATCTCATGTCCACAGACAAATCATAATAAAACAACATCAAGAGAGATAATCATATGGAAAGCAGGAAAATACGCATATGATAATCAGGAGGTCTACAGTACAGAAATAATGTTGACGAGTATACCTTCCTACAGTTTCTAGCATGGTCTGGAACAGAAACATATCCTCCAATGTCAAGTCTGAAAGATCCACTAGGTCGGTCACTAGAAATCTGGGAACAATCCAGGGTTGGTCAGGCCAACCGTAGCAAGTACCAGAAAGGAAGGCTCAAGGACGGGCGAAGAAAAGCCAGCAGAATAAAATATAACAGTAAGACATCTATAAACAATAAGAGAAGGTAAGAGATCGTGCGGTACCAACACACGATAACAATCCAACAACTAAAAGTATCCTGGTCGTAACCTCGATCGATAGCCTATCGTAGCACAATAACCAACCCAATAATCAAACAAGAATATGGGTTGGATCATGCACCACGATAGTCCATGTTCCTCAGTTATTCCCAGAAGTAACTCAACAATCATCACAATCATCCTAACATACACTAATGCCTGCATCGCTAACTGGAGATCGTAGTCTGTCATCGGGACAGTAATCCACTCCTACATCAAACAAGAACAAGAGAATGAAGTACTGAGCCGGGACAGCGTTACGCACCAGCCAGCTTAGCAAACAGCAAGCCATATAATTTATATGAATAAGTGGCCACTCAAATGCTTACGGCTTTCTATGTGGAGGTTGGGTTACCCCAACAATGCAAGTATGGAAATCCTCAGATCGTGCCGTCCCAGCAGGGCTAGCGAGGCCAAGTATAGCATGTAAGAAAAGCACTGATCCCTCGTAAGGCCACCGGGCTTTGCATGTCACCACCGGTCCCTCGTATGGCTACCGTGCCGAACATGCCATGTATATAAAGTATAGTACAAAAGTAGCCGGATATTGCCATCCACTAGTACGAATGGTAACAATATCCGTGGCGGCCAGCCTGCAGGTCATGACTAATGTCTGGGATAAGGCTGGTAATGCACGATCTCGGGATTCCGTTCCCCCCCAATGCTTCTACCAGTTTAAGTTGCCTAGATTATCTATATATTTATCCGGAATCATATGCCATGGTCACATGATCATCCTCCTAGATATCGTACCTCAGTACGAGAACGCTAAGTAAGAATCAACCTCGGCACCTATAGTCCCAGTGTGATCCATCCTTAGTGTTATGCAACAAGCAAGCAAGCAATCCTGACCACGCTAAGACTAAAGGCCAACTACCAAGGTACCCGTACAGGTAATCATATAATATAGCTAGAATATCAAGATAGCATCGTAATGCCATATAATCATGGAAGTAGTACCTCAAAGTGCCAGTAGACAAGGGGCACCGCAGTGCAAAATCAGGGCCAGTACCTCAAAGTGTAACTGGATTTATAGCACGGTTACAGGTAGTCAAGTCTGGGACAAGGACAAATCTGTCAGTCACAAGAAGTTATCTGCCCACATCGTAGCATGGATATCAGGTCAAGTACAAGATCAGAACCTCTACTTATAATAACATCTCGAGCATATATGGGAGCCTAGAGCTCCAGTCATCTAGTCGGTCTATCCACCAGATTAATCTATCAAGAGTCACCCCTCTACGATGGAATCAATATCAAGTCAGGAATGTCAATAACAAAATACCAAGCTAATCACTATAAGCAATACTAGGCCCTCTAGCTCACAAGAATCCTCTGAATCGATGATCACAAGCTATCAGCAAATAAGTCTCACCACCACCAAGATATAGCAAACAAACCAGGTTTTGGGCGCTTGGGGAGTCGAGTAAAAATCATGTAATAATACTCTCGATATTCTATTCGTTCCGCGAGACACTCGTACCAATATCAAAATCTAAAAGTCCTCAAAGACATATCTAATCAAATTAGAACATCACCAAAGAACTAGCAACACTATCTAAGAATCCACTTAGTCTACCATAATCACTATCCCAATATCATATCTCCTCATAGTCAATCCTCGAATAAGATCATAATCCCAACACATGGGTCAATACTAATCAACACCGTCGAAAGATGGCAAGGATTGTGTGAACCACTCTGGATCAGATCCATAACCCTTAAACCAAACAAGGACCAGGGTTGCAGACCTTAACCCGAGTAGAACCGCTCTCCTTACACAATCCGGCGGACAGGACAGACAATGGGATAACAAACTAAACTAGATAACCATCTAAAAAGAAGGGTCACGGGTCAAGAGTCCAATGGGTGATATCGTCGAAAAGGCAAAGATTGCGTGAACCACTCTGGATCAGATTTACAACCCTTAAACCAAATAAGGACCAAGGTTGCAGATCATCACCCGAGTAGAACCGTTCTTCTTACACAATCCGGCGGACAAGGCACATCAGGAGCTAGGCGACTAATCTAGGCTGGAGTCTACCTAGCAGGCAATAGGGTCAGGGATGCTATACCAAGAAGAACGTGCATGAGTTCAGTCCCGCAAACTAAAGGAATGGTTCTGTCCAATCCTTCGAACCAAATTTCCAACCGAGAATTCTAGAAAAATTCGGCAGAGTTTCCTCTTTATTCTGGACGGGAGCACCCTACGAATAGGGGCTAAAACCACTCGGCGCAACCCACCACAGAATCGCAGAATCACAGGCTGAGAACACTAAGTCTCAGCTACCAGCAGCACTACGATGCATACTGGGAACAAATCGATAGCCGAGACCACTAAGTCCCGGCCTCCAGCAGCGCTACAATGCGTACTGGGCGCCAAGCCAACACATATAACAAGAAATCACCTCGCAGGGCGCATCACAGTACATGTCCATGGTTCTAATCCAAGCACAATCACAGCCACAAGAATAATTCCCCAAGCCGTTACCCGGCCGCGAGTCAGACACGGGGCATACAGGGACAATCCATACATGTGAGTCGTGCTCGTGTCCTCGGAGGTGTGGATGACCCATCCGAGTTGTCCGATACGGTCCATTCCGGTATCGAACCAAGTTATCCTAAGTTATCATCATGGCAGTTCTACTACTAGGCTACACTACTCATGGTTATACATTTACAATTACGATAAATTAAAATGCAATAAAATCCAGGAGAGAGGGCAAGAGCCGTCGATGAACAAGGGATACTTGCCTAGAGGGCTTGGCTAGGTAAGCAAGTCTTCGACGATCGGGATCCAGGCTAGTACGTCAATCGAGGTCCTCGAAACACAACACAAGATAAACAATCATTAGCATTAATAATAAAATAATGAATGAAATCACAGAGGATGGCAGGAGAATATACCGCGCGGGTCCCGCAAGAGCGTGGGGATCTGGCTCGAAAACTGAGGCACGCGGACCGATACGGGCACACAAACCGAGACGTACACGCATATCAAGACGTGTACGAGAATCGAGATGACTCGAGGATCAAGATGAACAGGAGACAACGTGCACGTAAATTGAGACACGCATGTAGATCGAGGAAATTATGAATATCAAGATAGCGCACGAATCATGCGACACGCAAATCGAGACGTACACGCGAATCGAGACGGCACAAGGACCGATATGGCACGTAAATCGGAGCGAGCATGCAAGTCAACATATGCACATAAATCGAGGCGGTACAGAGTCCAAGGGGATACACAAATTGATATGGTGCGTAAATCAGTACGTGCACGTAAATCGAGGCGGCACGGGTTACGAAGAGGCACAAAGGTCGAGGCACAAAAACCGAGGTGGTGCACAAATCAAGATGGCACGGTGCCCGAGGCAGTGCGGGGCTCGAGGTGTCTCGCTACCCAAGGCAGCACGTGGATCGGGGTGGCACGGGAACCGAGATAGCACACAAATCAAGGTGCACGTCCCGAGAAGCACGGAGAACGGGGGAACGTGCAAGTCAAGGGTGCACGCGGCCCGAGGAGAGCGCGACGCCCAAGGCTGCATTCTGCTCGAGCAGCGCTGGGCCCAAGGGCGACCCGCCACTCAAGGCTGGCACGGCCAGCGTGGCTCGATGGCGACGATGGTCTCCAGGAAAGAAAAAAAGGGGGGAAGGCGGAGGAGCTCGGGGCTCGGCCAGGTCGCGGCGGCTCCGGACGGAGGAGACAGAGAGAGAGAGGGGAGGCCGGAGGAGAGGCTCACCAGCGTCGGTAAGGCCCTGGCAGAGGGGGCGAACGGCAGCAGCTGTAGCACAGCCAAGTCGGGACAACGCGGGCTGCCGGAGAAGAAGAAGGGAGGAGCTGGTGGTACGGTGGTCACAGAGGAGGGGGCCGTGCTGGAGGGTGGTGGCGGATCGAAGTGGTGGCGATGGCTGTCGCGGCCATGGAGACAGCGGCTGTCACGCCCCGCTCCCGTAGGAGCGATCGTCCTCGCTAAGACGTGATGCCGCACGAGCCTAGATTGCGCTCGTGCAAGGCGGGTTCCATAACGGCCGATTACAGCGGCTGCGACGGGGTCGTCGCACAGAAGTCCCGTGCAGAGACATTGATTTATAGCAGCGGAAAAAAGAACACATGAACACAAGTCATTCAAAAGAATCTCTTTTTATTGATATTGAATACAAGATTACATCTGTGGGCGCAAGGCCAAATTACAATGTCTCTCGTGCTCACTTTTCTCTCATTTACAAGTCACTCTGCTCTCTCTCATCTCTCGATACAATACTTGATTCCAGCGGAAGCTTCGGAAGGCGATGTCCATACATTACGTCCTGTATAAGTCTTCAGATCACGCGACCGCACGCTTCGACTCGCCAAGGAACTCCGTGCCTCGACGCATCCAAGCGAGCTTCGCGCCACGAGCTTCTACCTGTGCCTGCACATGAAACACTGTGTGGGTGTCAGTACCACTGTACTGGTGGAGTGAGCTTCTCGCCCACCCATACAAAACCTACACGTTTCATTTACTTTGTGTAACATAAACCCTCTTTCGATTGTCTTTCTATTCTTGCCTTAGGATCAGTTTAGGACCGGCGCCTTAGCGCAACTTGTGTATCAGAACCATCCCGTGCTTGCAATGTCAACGTTAACTCATACTTTGTCGCTAGACCACTTCTCGTGCCAACAACGTTAACCTATCAAGTCGTGTTTGCCTTACGGCCATAATCGGAGACGCAGCTACACGAAAGACTCCATTTCCTTGTCTCTAGACCTTTCTCGTGCTTGCATTGTCTTTGCACCGACTTATACTTATCTTCCGTGCCAAACTCTGGGACGTAACGACTTGGTCGTGCCATAACTCGATTCGTGCTTCAATATCTCCGAGGCAGTGCCTCCTTGCTCAGTCTCGCCAACACTTGTGTTGTGACAACGCGACCGTGCCTCATAACTCAACGTAACTCCACACAACATGCCCTACGGCCCTTTTTGACTTAACTCGCAACTTAAAAGTCGACGCCACATCTCGTGCCGAAGCACGTCGCCTTTGCTGTAGCTAAATCTTAGGCTCCGATATTGTGTCTTTTTAACTCATACATATTCAACCCAATCCAAAGGCACGCACACGGATTGCCGCCCGTGCCGACACAAAACTTACCATATTAGTTGAAAACAACAATTATTATTAAGTGTTTGTTATAGGATTGGCCTAACCAGCCGCCTTGGACGTAGCCTGGCAGTACGGGACCCTTTCAACGCAGGTAGCGAGCCCCGATGAAAGTCCCCGCCTTACCGATCGCCTAACCAGCGTTGCCTATTACCCAGCTCGGCTACAACCAGTTTCTTCCTAGGCCGAGACGGTCCCGTGGCCCCGGAATTCCGCTCGAAGAAACCACCCCTTGTCGACAAGTTGTCCAAGTTCATAAGGGTTACATGGAGTGTTTTAGGATACAGTTTGGGCTTGTTATGTGATCAATTCATTTACTTGTTTGTTTTAACTCTTTCCCTTTTTCATACTTCCTTTGCAGAGCCCCTAACCAGGGTTGCCTCGGCGACTAACCATCGCTTAGACTTAACGTTCTTTGAACTCAGGGAACGGCTACTGCATAGCCTTCCAACTTAACTTGAACATAACATGTTTCCTTGAGTGTCGACCGACCGTGGATAACTTTCCACTGAACCAACCGTGGCTCGTGCCTTAAACCGACTCGTGTTCTACGCGACGCTATCGCCCATGTCATACTCCATATGACGGGCCTTGGAATCGTGGGACTATTTAACTTGACAACCGCAGAATGAGCGGGACAGCACGTAGAATAACTTAGGTCGACCGGCATTACTTTGCCTAACTCACTCAAGCCTACAACTTAACCCAAGGGACGAGCAAAGGCTATGCCAAGCCTTGCGGGACAGAACCGTGCATGCTTTAGCAAGCATTTGTGCGGCGACGCCTATGACTTAGGCTAACTCTCAGCTTTTGTACCGCAGACCAACTTTCCTTCTCCCAAGCCACGGGACGAAGGACCGAGTGTCATTTTCAAAGCACGCCGTGCACCAACTCTAAGCCGACCGTGGGACGTTTTCCATGTTCTAACTCGATTCAACCCGTCGGGATTATTCCCTTAGCTATGTGGATGCGTAGCTTTTTATTTATCAAGCCTAACTTGTGCAAGTTGAAAACACGATTTATTATGTGAAGGCAAAGATGAGGAGAGTTCACCGAAACTACCCCACCTGAGCGATGTCTCCGAGCAAGCCGTTGCAAGGCTAAGGCCGAACGCCGTCGGCGTTTCGATTCCTCCGATTGACTTTGCGGGACGGGGCACTACAACATACACCACTCAGAACAAGTCTCGTCCCCGAGACTTTCCTGAAGGCAAGCCATCCTACCATTTCTATGGCCAAGACTTAATCGTACGCATACACCTACGCGTTTCTTCGATTCCGAGCCACGCTCGCACTAGTATCAATCTTTCCTTTAACACGAATTCAAGATCTCGACACACTCCCATCTTTCAAGCCTTGCTTGAACTCGTCGTATCACTTGGCTGGATCGTGCATGCATTCCAAGCGTCCCCAGAATACCTGCATTCAGCCAAGCCGCATGATAAAGAATTTGTCATTCTCACTCGAGTCGCATCGTGCACATACCCAGGCGTCCCTGAAATATATGCATGTCAGCCGAGTCTCGTGAGCAGGTTTCCTATATTCGTGACCTCTATGCATGCCAATCCTCAAGATCAATCTTTTGATTGCTAACACTTGAAACAGGACGTCTCGCCTAACCGCTAGGCCATTTCTTTTCGAGGCTAAGTCAATGTCAGGATTGGAATCATAGTTCCCCAACAATAATGCCAACACTGACCCCAATCCTAGGGTCAAACCAAAGTCGATAGTACGGGATTTTTCTACCCAAGCTCGCGTCACTCAAATTTCTAAACATCAAGCATGATCACCTAATTCGTATTATGGCACACATTGTGTATATTAAAATTCCTTCAATTCACCGATTCTAACCAATTCATGTATTCGATCACGAGGTCGTCTCGCTCGACAATACGTTGCGCCCCAATCTCACGCGAGTCCGATTATCCATGGCGGTTCATGAATCACCACGCAACGCTCCCGCGGAATAATCATTCTCATCGGGGCGTAACTCTTGTTTGAGTTTAGACTCATTCATTCTCGATACGCGGATTGGACCTACTCAATCCTCAAGTTCAATCGACAAGCACACCAATTCAATCTCGAGTCTAACTTCGTGTCAAGCCACAAGTCAAAGCACAATCTGTCGCACCGTACAAGTTCGACCACTCCCGCTGTATGAATCACCAAACCAGCGCTCACGCAGAGTGATCGCCCTAATCGGTGTGACGCATGTGCGAGGCTGGAGTAGCGCTCGCATAAGACAAGAACATCAACATTGTGGTTGTCGACGAAGCAAATCCAAACATTCCAATTTTCATCCAAGCCAAGTTCGATAGTTTGATCGTCATTCGTTCAACTTAGAAAGTCCTCGAGCCAAGTCTATCCTTTCCTCGACACATTTTTTTAATATTTCAAGTATAGCGTCCAACGGAACAATGACATTTGCACGACCGTCATTCGCCGAGTCAGAGTGCCCCCGAGTTATCGCATATCGATCTTTGATACGCCTCAATACCATCGACGATATGCGTAACCTGACGATCTTCCTTTGCAACCAATTTCGAGTCGTGCGTTGTTGCTGTTGTCCGAGTTGGATATTCCTCAATTTTCTCAATACTCAAGATCAAGTTCAGTCGCTTTTCCTCAAGCTCGTTTCGAGATCATTATTCAAAACTCAAGTCGCATTTCAGTTGTATCAATCCGATATCGCACGTACGATCCTCTAAGTTTCCTCGATCAAGACCATTCATTTTCATTCATCGTTCCGAATTGTTTTCTAACTCGCATTGCTCATTCACAAGTTGTCTGAACGAAATGCTCGTTCGGGACATTCGAAGTCACGACCAACTAAGCGTGACGCATTCTAACGCTTTGCGCGATCGCATCGCCTTGCCGACATACTCGTAATCCTCAATATTCATTCGAACAATTTCCAAGACAAACCATACACCACTCGGACTCGAGCCACTCGACTAGTCGTCGACACTCATTCTTATTCTTCTCCGAACCTATCACATACACCACTCGGATTCAAGCCATACGATCTAGTCCTCAATCACATTCGCGTCATTCGCTAAGACGTCCTTCAGATTCGTTCGACGAATCGCTAGCGTAGTCGCTCGCGTCGTATCGACGCACACACTAAGTCGTTCGCACTATTTCCTCGAAATCCAAATCAATCTTCCGTGTACGCCTAAGCGTTAGTCCGATAGCGTTCCTATCGATAGACACTCTAAGTATATCTTCTTTCCCGACCAAGCGATACTTGATATCGCTCGCGACTCATTTGCACCAAGGGTCGAGGTGCGCGATGCGCAACACAACTTAGCCAAAAGGCCGTGTGCATAGCCATCCCGTGCGGGCTATATTTCGAGTTTGCATGCTCAATTGCTAAGGTCGACGTAGGGCTACTTAGGCACGCATGCGACTTGCTAAGGTCGACGTTGGACTATTCGGGCATACGTGTGACTTTGCTAACATTAGCACATATTTTCTATCGAGTCAAGTTTGCAACGTTCGGCACAAAGGCCCTATCGATCCCGTTCAACCGAGTACTTGTACGAGCTTTCGAAAATATTTAGACTTATTGTATGGACATGCCGAGAGACATTTGAGAGAGAGCGTACCAACGATAACAACTTGCGGAAGCAACAGAGTTTTGCGGAATCATCGAAGTTAAAGAATTCAATCGACGGTCCAAGGACGTAAAGCCGTGCTCTGATACCACTATGTCACGCCCCGCTCCCGTAGGAGCGATCATCCTCGCTAAGGCGTGATGCCGCACGAGCCTAGATTGCGCTCGTGCAAGGCGGGTTCCATAACGGCCGATTACAGCGGCTGCGACGGGGTCGTCGCACAGAAGTCCCGTGCAGAGACATTGATTTATAGCAGCGGAAAAAAGAACACATGAACACAAGTCATTCAAAAGAATCTCTTTTTATTGATATTGAATACAAGATTACATCTGTGGGCGCAAGGCCAAATTACAATGTCTCTCGTGCTCACTTTTCTCTCATTTACAAGTCACTCTGCTCTCTCTCATCTCTCGATACAATACTTGATTCCAGCGGAAGCTTCGGAAGGTGATGTCCATACATTACGTCCTGTATAAGTCTTCAGATCACGCGACCGCACGCTTCGACTCGCCAAGGAACTCCGTGCCTCGACGCATCCAAGCGAGCTCCGCGCCACGAGCTTCTACCTGTGCCTGCACATGAAACACTGTGTGGGTGTCAGTACCACTGTACTGGTGGAGTGAGCTTCTCGCCCACCCATACAAAACCTACACGTTTCATTTACTTTGTGTAACATAAACCCTCTTTCGATTGTCTTTCTATTCTTGCCTTAGGATCAGTTTAGGACCGGCGCCTTAGCGCAACTTGTGTATCAGAACCATCCCGTGCTTGCAATGTCAACGTTAACTCATACTTTGTCGCTAGACCACTTCTCGTGCCAACAACGTTAACCTATCAAGTCGTGTTTGCCTTACGGCCATAATCGGAGACGCAGCTACATGAAAGACTCCATTTCCTTGTCTCTAGACCTTTCTCGTGCTTGCATTGTCTTTGCACCGACTTATACTTATCTTCCGTGCCAAACTCTGGGACGTAACGACTTGGTCGTGCCATAACTCGATTCGTGCTTCAATATCTCCGAGGCAGTGCCTCCTTGCTCAGTCTCGCCAACACTTGTGTTGTGACAACGCGACCGTGCCTCATAACTCAACGTAACTCCACACAATATGCCCTACGGCCCTTTTTGACTTAACTCGCAACTTAAAAGTCGACGCCACATCTCGTGCCGAAGCACGTCGCCTTTGCTGTAGCTAAATCTTAGGCTCCGATATTGTGTCTTTTTAACTCATACATATTCAACCCAATCCAAAGGCACGCACACGGATTGCCGCCCGTGCCGACACAAAATTTACCATATTAGTTGAAAACAACAATTATTATTAAGTGTTTGTTATAGGATTGGCCTAACCAGCCGCCTTGGACGTAGCCTGGCAGTACGGGACCCTTTCAACGCAGGTAGCGAGCCCCGATGAAAGTCCCCGCCTTACCGATCGCCTAACCAGCGTTGCCTATTACCCAGCTCGGCTACAACCAGTTTCTTCCTAGGCCGAGACGGTCCCGTGGCCCCGGAATTCCGCTCGAAGAAACCACCCCTTGTCGACAAGTTGTCCAAGTTCATAAGGGTTACATGGAGTGTTTTAGGATACAGTTTGGGCTTGTTATGTGATCAATTCATTTACTTGTTTGTTTTAACTCTTTCCCTTTTTCATACTTCCTTTGCAGAGCCCCTAACCAGGGTTGCCTCGGCGACTAACCATCGCTTAGACTTAACGTTCTTTGAACTCAGGGAACGGCTACTGCATAGCCTTCCAACTTAACTTGAACATAACATGTTTCCTTGAGTGTCGACCGACCGTGGATAACTTTCCACTGAACCAACCGTGGCTCGTGCCTTAAACCGACTCGTGTTCTACGCGACGCTATCGCCCATGTCATACTCCATATGACGGGCCTTGGAATCGTGGGACTATTTAACTTGACAACCGCAGAATGAGCGGGACAGCACGTAGAATAACTTAGGTCGACCGGCATTACTTTGCCTAACTCACTCAAGCCTACAACTTAACCCAAGGGACGAGCAAAGGCTATGCCAAGCCTTGCGGGACAGAACCGTGCATGCTTTAGCAAGCATTTGTGCGGCGACGCCTATGACTTAGGCTAACTCTCAGCTTTTGTACCGCAGACCAACTTTCCTTCTCCCAAGCCACGGGACGAAGGACCGAGTGTCATTTTCAAAGCACGCCGTGCACCAACTCTAAGCCGACCGTGGGACGTTTTCCATGTTCTAACTCGATTCAACCCGTCGGGATTATTCCCTTAGCTATGTGGATGCGTAGCTTTTTATTTATCAAGCCTAACTTGTGCAAGTTGAAAACACGATTTATTATGTGAAGGCAAAGATGAGGAGAGTTCACCGAAACTACCCCACCTGAGCGATGTCTCCGAGCAAGCCGTTGCAAGGCTAAGGCCGAACGCCGTCGGCGTTTCGATTCCTCCGATTGACTTTACGGGACGGGGCACTACAGCGGCGACGCCGGTGGTGAGGGTGGTCGCGGTGGAGGAGGCAGGTCGCGGTGAGGGAGAGAGGGAGCTCGGGTGAGGGGGGCTGCTCTCCAGGGAGGGGAAGAGAGCAGTGAGGGGGAGAGGGAGCTGAGCGGGAGAGCGGGGGAGCTTTTGTCCAGTGGGGGGAGAAAGAGGGATCGGGAGAGAGAGAGAGTGAAGAGAGAGAATCTGGGGGGGCGGCTGAGAGTGTGGAGTGAGAGAGAGTTAGGTTAGGGTTTGGGTTTTCTTTTGCGAGGGTAGATATAGGGATCAAGGAAATTAATAATAATAATAATAATAATAATAATAATAATAATAATAATAATAATAATAATAACAATGATATTAATAATAATAATAGTAATAATATTAATAATGGGATAACACTCCCCTTCAATAAATAAACAAATAAAATTTTAAGAATACCCAAAATTTAAAATCCTCTAAATACAGAAATACAGTCATTTACGTATTTTGGAAAAATAGGGAGATGACAATATCAATTTTTATTTACCTTTCAAATAGGTACATCCATCGATAATGAACAGATGCACCGACACGGGCTTCATATGCTAGATGAATCAGTAGATGTTCCATGCTGTCGAAGAAGCCCGGTGGAAATATTTTCTCTATCTTGTAAATTGTTAAGCCAATCTTCTCCTCAAGTTCAACCATATGTTGCACTGTTAACTTAGTTGAACAAATATCCCTGAAGAATGTAGATAGCTCGGCCAACGGAACTCATACAGCAGAAGGCAACAACTCTCTCAAAGCAATGGGCAGTAATCTTTCCACAAATAGTGGCAGTCGTGACTCTTCATTTCCGTTAGCTTGCGCTCATTTAGGTCAACGCATCTAGACAAATTCGACACATAGCCGTCGAGAAATCTTAAAGTAGATATCCACTTGTAGAGTATTAATCTATTTTCCTTGCTCAATGTGTATTGTGCTATCGGCTTAGTTAATTGCCTCCCAACTCCCCTTTGTATCAAGTATAGATAAGGATGCTTGCATATCTCGACAATGTCTTGTCTTGCTTTTGGATTGTCCTTCGTCTTTCCTTTAATATCCATGACGGTATTGAAGACATTATCGAACACATTCTTTTCAATATGCATGACATCAAGATTATGCTTTATAAGATTATCTTTCTAATAAGATAAGTCCCAGAAGCTACTCCGTTTGGTCCAGTTATGGCTTTGTCCGAACCCTTCGACACGATTGATCGATGGATCTTCAATTACGGTGGACAAATCCTTTACATCTTCCCAAATATTGCATCCCGACAATCTGGCAGACGGATGAGAAAATTCTTGTTTTCTAGCTCTAAACGCGTCCTTGTTCTTTCTCCAAGGATAACTCACGGGCAGAAATTGACGGTGACAGTCAAAGAAAGAAGTTTTTCCTCCATGCTTAAGGCGGAACGCCTTACTATTTTCCATGCATATCGGACAAGACATGGTGCTGTGAGTACTCCATCCCGACAGCATACCGTATACTGGAAAATTATTGATTGTCCACATTAGTGAAGCTCTCATCTGAAAGTTATGTTTCCTGGAAATATCATAGGTCGCGACGCCAAACTTCCACAGCTGTTTCAGCTCATCCACCGACGGCTGTAAATATATATCGATTTTCTTCGTCGAATTTTTGGGACCCGGTATGATAGCTATCAAGAACATATAAGGAGTCTTCATACATAACCATGGTTACAGATTGTAAGGGGTAAGAATGAGCGGCCAACAGAAGTATTAAGATCCCGACTGCCCGAAAGGGTCGAAGCCATCAGAACATAGTGCCAGACGTACATTTCTAGGCTCTGCAACAAAATTTGGATGACATAAATCAAAATGTTTCCACGCCTCTCCATCCGAAGGATGTGACATTCTCCATCGTCCTTTGTACGTTCTTCGTTGTGCCACGTCATGTGTTCTGCTGTATTCAGAGACATACATCCTTTGCAAGTGCTTCGTGATCGACAAGTAATGCATATACTTGTAAGGACATTATTTTTTAGTTGGCTTTCCTTTTCCCTGCACTGGCTTGTAACGATCCGCATTACGGAAGCTGTAACTTTCTATATCCTTGTTATCCTTGTAGTACAACATGCATCCGTTGTGACAACAATCTATCTTCTCGTACCCCAGTTCCAGTTGTCGGACCATCATCTTTGACTTGTAGAAGTTTTTGGGAGCTCTTTTGATTCCTTCGGTAACACCTCCTTGATTAGTTGTGTAATCCGATCATAGCTAGCTTGTGGCAAGTTAAAATTAGACTTTATGTTCAACAACGGCATCGTCACTGGCAGTATGGAATGAGTCTCACAACCAGGATATAGAGGAGTATCTGTATCCTGAAAAATGTCATATAACTCCTTCGCCACACGATTAGGATCCTCTGGATCAAAATTAGGCCCTGTCGCATCGTACACCATATCTCGTGCATGGTTCTGTAGGTCTCCATAATCAACAGAGCATCAGTCATCTTTGATGACAAAATCTGTTGCAGCATTATCATCAAAAGCATAAGTAGCAGCATTCGCAACCTTTATTTCCGTATATAGTTCACCTTGCGATGACCACAGGCCGTAATCACATACGAAACCCTTACGGGTCAAATGATCTCTCACAGTCTCCACTTCTTCGTAACGTCTATTACGATAATTGCCACATGGACACTTAATTTTGTTACCGTCCATGTACTGAGCTTTGCTCATGGCATACTTAAGAAACACTTCCACACCTGCCTGAAAATTGTCACTCACACCTATTCTGCTCTCGTGTTGTCGTTTGTACATCCATGTACGAACAACGAAGTAACGATCCATCGTAGATTGGATGTGAAAATCTGTATCGTAAGACAAACTAAACAGAATTAGTTCGATACTGATACCGATACTCAGAGAAATAGTCTGATACCAATACCGATACTCATAGAAATAGTCCGATACCGATACCGATACCGATACTCATAGAAATAGTCTGATACCGATACTCATAGGAATAGTCCGATACCGATCCGATACCGATACTCATAGAAATAGTCCGATACCGATACTTATAGAAATAGTCCGATATCGATCCGATACTGATACTCATAGAAATAGTCCGATACTGATACACATAGAAATAGTATAATACTGATATCGATACCGCTACTCTGAACTAGTTCGATACCGATACGATACTCATAGAAATAGTCTGATACCGATACCGATACTCATAGAAATAGTCTGATACCGATGCCGATACACATAGAAATAGTTCGATACCGAGTGGTATGTCAAACCATGGCGTGAAGCTAACATCATACTACGTAAAACAGACCAAAAAAACTAAACCAAGTGGTATGTCAAACCAGGACTCCCAAAAAGGAAGACAAATATCCCAGTACTGTAGATTTATTCTGAATCAGTACACATCATAGAATCTAGTCAGCTAAATAATAAGACATTTTTCAGTGCTAGTGTCATGAACTGATTAAAACACACAATTGTATTAGCAACACATCAATATGTCATAACAAATAGTATAAAACAGATACCAATGAAGTAAAAATATCTAATTGTAACATACCATATAACAAAATATGTTATCAAGTGACAAGAGACCAAGATTGTCAAATACAGGAGTCAGAAAAAATGCAGGGCCACAACATGCTATAAGGAACCATTAACACCACAAAGACACTTTAAGGCTTCAAGTTCAAGACACGGAACTTGCAATCAGAAAAGTTTATATTGACATAAAGCTACATATATGTGATAACAGCCAATTCATGTGATATAACATACAGAATGAAAATATAAATATACCACCGATGCCCTTCCACCCCCCACTACACCCACCCCCCCGCGACCCCCACCCCCACTACCGCAGACCCTCACCCGCAGACCCACACCTCCGGCCCCCTCCGCTCCCCTACCCCTCCCCCACCCCGCGACCCCCATACCCACCACCGCCGACCCCCACCCGCAGACCAACACCCCCGGCCCCCTCCGCTCCCCTACCCCCCACCCCCCTGCGAACCCCACCCCCACCACCGTCGACCCCTACCCGCAGACCCACACCCCGGCCCCCCTCCGCTCCCCTACCCCCAGCCCCCGCCCCCCCCCCGACGACCCCCACCCCCACCACCGTCGACCTCCACCACCGCCGACCCCCATCACCGCCGACCCCCACCCCGAGAGAGGGGGTACCTGGATGAGAGAGATAGAGACCTGCACACAAGAGAGGGAGAGAGGTGAGAGAAAATTTTAGAGGAAATGAAAAGTTTCTTCCCGTCGGTTCATTTTAAGTTAGGGCTGGGTATTTAGCGACGGATTAGCGACGGATATATCCGTCACTAATCCGCCACTATACCCCCTTAGTCGGCCGACGGACTATCCGTCGCTACCTGGTCATCAAATTTTGTCCTAATTTTTTCAACATTTTTTGCCAAATTTTGACAAATGTACGACGACCTAGCGACACCATTTTTCCCGTCGCTATATTTCTGACCATTTAGCGACGGATTGGTGATCGAGTTTCGTCCTTAAAATTAAAAAAAATTATTGGCTGCTATTCGACGACAAACCGTCGATAATTAGTCGGTTGTCCGTCGCTATTAGCGACGAACATAATCCGTCGCTAAACCTACATCGCCAATTTACTGTATTTTGGTAGTGGACGGTCGATTTATCTCGAGTCAAGGCAAGCGCGACCGATTTGGCAAGTCAGGGCATGACAGAGATTTCCTGAGTGCAAGTCATCCTACCGTTCCTTAACTCATGTCGTGTGTTTATCTTAGACAATTCCCATCGAATGACTTTATCCTTTGATGGCATCGAACTATACTTGGGTATCTTTCTAAGTTCTGTATCATATACGTTTGTGTTATGCCACAGAACCAGAATACTGGAGAGCGGGGGACAGACACAGCCAGCTACGTATATAGAAGTGTAATCCACCTCGATATACGATCATGGCTGTCTAGATGTATGAGGGTTTATCTATAAGCCATCAGTCTCTTATGGTCAAGAACAAGCCTAGTGTCTCAATCTCGAGCAAGTAATAATAGTTACAAGATGTTAGACCATCAGATATTCAATAGTAAGGCGTCCCCTACATTTCATATATAGATGATCATGAAGCTAGTCGTACAAAATGCGAGTACTAACAAGAGTTTCAGTCATACATGATCAACCTAGGATTTGTCAATCATGTTACAGCCCTTAGGCAGACAAGAAATATAAGTATTCAACATGAGCTAACACTTGCTCGGCGGCTAAACGTATCAAAAGAATAATTTTATAATTAGAGTGAGAGAGCAAAATAACCCACTCGTTGCCAGGGTTTCTTCTAGTGTTCACCATCTGGCTGGAAGGCTGGGAGATCCTCGAGAGCTACTCCAAAATCTGGCCATACAAAACCAGCTGGGTCAGACCCCAGAAAGATCAAGTGCCATAAGGGAGGCTTCACTTAAGAACTAAAACCAGCATGTCATAACATAAACAAGAATAGTAACAAGAAGACATGAAATGTAAATAAGGCAATAAATGACGAGAGGACGAGGAACTATGCCGGAAGCCAGGTTACAATCCTTAAACCAAACAAGGACCGAGGTTGTAACCCTTCGCCTGAACAGAACCGGGTCTCTAGCCATTTCATGCTAGAAATAAAACGTAAACAAGCATGTCCTGAAATAGCCATGTACTAGATCTAGACAAGACTAGACTGGACTCCATCCATCAATCACGACCAAGCAATGAGTACGGCTTGATACTTTAACTAACTAGGGTTATCACAGGCCTAGTTACTAACAAGATGCATTGAGATATTCCAACAGCCACAAGCCCTGTAGACATAATCCAGGTTATCCAGTTACAAGTTGAGAGAGTTGGATTAGGTGACTTGGGGGTGCAACACATGACAGTGTGCTGGAAATGTGCCCTACTCGACGGCAAACTACAAGCCCAATTAAAGCGCCCAGATAACGGGACTGCCTATAGCTGGAAAATCTCTTCATGGACTACTTGATCAATCTAGTCATTATCCTAGTCAGATTCAATATGAATCCCTGACCGTGGTAACTTGCAATCCATGTCTAGACATGATACAAGACGAGACATATAGCTTATACAAGTACAAATACCCACGGTGTCAAGATAAGAGTTACTTAGCAAGTCAAGATAGCCGTCGCAACAGTATATCAAGATTATTATGTTAGGTTACTTATCAAGATTACTTGTCAAGAGTACACCACGGCGGGCCACTATCAAGATTACTTATCATGTCAAGAGTGCGTCATGATGGACCACCATCAAGAATTATCATGTTAAGGTTGCTTGTCAAGAGTGCACCACGACGGGTCACTATTTAAGAATTATCATGTCATATTATTATATCGTGTTCATGTGATCATGTTGTGATCATGGTTCAACTAAGACAAGTTATGCCCAAGATTCATAATCATCAAATCAGGTAGTCACAAGTTAGGCTGAGTACAAGATGTAAGCAATTTAAAACATAAAATAATATAATAATAAAAGAACATGCAAGGGACAAGGACATGGAGGCCAAGGGAGCATGCGGCCAAGGAATACATGCGGCCCAAACATGCGGTCCGTAGGACTTCATGCGGCCAAGAACTCATGCGGCCAAGGAATACATGCGGCCCACATGACAGCATGTGGCCAAGAATATATGTGGCCCAAACATACGGTCCGCTGGACTGCATGCGGCCAAGAATACATGCGGTCAAGGATTCATGCATGCGGTCTGCAGACTCATGCGGTCCGCAAGACTCATGCGGTCAAGGGTTCCATGCGGTCAAGGATTCATGCATGTGGTTCGCAGGACACATATGGTCAAGCGGTTCATACGGCCAAGGATACTTGCATGCGGTCCGAAGACTCATGCAGTCAAGGGGTTAATGCGGTCAAGGATTCATGCATGCGGTCCGCAGACTCATGCGATCAAGAGGTTCATACGGCCAATGATGCATGCATGCGGTTCGCAGACTCAAGTCGGTCTGCAGGACATATGTGGCCAGACTGTACATCTTCTCCAAAAATCCGAGAAAGATGGCCATGGAACTCATGAACTTCCAAAGTCCATAACTCATTCAAAATAACTCGAAATCCGGGTTCAAAGGTTCATTTTGAGTGAAATCGAATTCTCTACAACATAGAATAATCAAAACATGAAAATAATGAAGTTTGATAGATCAAAACCCAAAAAAACCGAAAATGACACAAACATAGGTCTACAAAGATCCCTTCATCTAACCCAAGAACTCCAAGTTCTAAAGAGGCTTAGAATCAAGAGGGGAATATAATGGAACAATAAAATCTAAGATCCATCATGAAGCAAGATTACACTTGCCTAAGCTCTCTAGGTTGGTGGAAGAGTAATGGAGAAGAAGGTGAAGAAATGAATCACTACAACAAAAAGACCTATTAATGACGCTCGACAAGGAGTTTTAATGACGGCTGAGACATAAGCGTTATCAAAGTTGAGAAATATCTTTTTTTATGACGGTTTGGACTAATTCTGGGCTTTTTATAACGTTTATAAAACAAAATATAATTAATATTTTAGAGCGATGGCAAACTTGTAATTCCTTCACTGTATAAATGCTCAGTGGGAGAGAGAAAATTTATTTCTCATCCATTTTCTAACCAAGCAGCATCTTTCATCCTCAAACCTCTTCTTCCCCAATTTTTAACCCTAACCTTAATTACTCCGGCGATGGGCTCGCCTACGCAGCAACCCTTCGGCGACTGAGCTATCGGTACAGAGCCACCACTTCGACAGCGTGTTCCAGCGACGTGCGCCAGTGCGAGAAGAAACAAAAGAGAAGGAAAAAAAGAAAAAGAAACCGACGATCTCGATCTATATAGTTATTTTGATCTAGATCATGGTGATCGTCGAGGGTTCTGACTCGTCCGATCTGGCGGTCGACACCAGAAAGGAGGAGTTCAGCAAGGACATGACGCATCTGGAGGACCTGCTCTCGAAGCTGAACCCCATGGCCGAGGAGTTCGTGCCTCTGTCCCTCGTCAATGGCGCCGGCAGCGGAGGGATTTATTCGAACAATCTTCTGAACCACGACGGGTTCGAAAATAGGGAGTTTGGAGGGAATGGAAAGAGAATGGTAGGGTTTTTTTTAATTTTTTTATTTTCAGTTTGATCGGTTTGATTGATTTATTATTATTATTTTTTATTTTCTCGTGTAGAGGAAGAATGGGTACGGTCAGGGACGGCGCAGGATGAACAACCGAACGAGTGTGGCACGCAACGCGAGGAGGTGATCAGGAGGACTGTCCACGTGTCCGACATCGATCAGCAGGTAGTTTTATAAAGATTAGAATTCATGAGAATTAGAATATCCAGAACTTTCTATATATAGCGCTTTTTTTAAAAATTTTTTTGCGAAACATTGATTGTTGGGATGGTGGAAAAAAAGTAGGCACTTGAATGATTTTTCTATAGTTAGCATAGTTGATTACTAGAACTTAGTTTAGATTGCAGTTTGCTTGTTGTGTTAGGCTTATATATGAATGCTTGACCCACATGTGCACATACATATTAACCATTTTGTCAACTAAATAACCAAGTGGTGAGGCACATTGATGCCCATACATGGGTCATTTCCTGGCAGGTCTGCGCCGAGATGTGACAAATGATATCATAGCTACCTTGTTGATTCATGGTCTACTAAGTTGAGATTGGGCCATTTACACGGGTTGTGACAAGGACGTTGCATCTTTCAGTCAAGGAGATTATGGTTATGTGAAATACCAAATAGTTTTACGTTGAATGGAAGATTAGAATTTGTTAAAAGTTATGTATGAATGCTCGAGTCCCATACGTACATACATGTAACCGTTATGGTAAATGGATAGCCAAGTGGCAAATGCACATTGAGACACATGTATGGATCGTGTCTCTTGGGCTAAGGAGATGATTATAATTGATCGCTTTCCATCTATGCCACCACAATTTTGTGACTACTTTGGGCTAAAGGAAAGGATTACAATTGGAATTTAAAATATGTTTTTGGTGACCCTTAGAGCCTTACTTATACATGTTGACGGGCTTGGTTGAACTTGACCCGTCGGGTCAGTGTCGGGTCCAACCTAAACGGGTCGGGACCTGGTTGAGCATTAACAGGTTGACCATAATCCAACCCAACCCAATTACCACCCCTAACTGTGACCATGACATCTATCTACTTGTTATCTAAACCTAAAATCTCTTCCATTTAGTCCTAAGTCAAACTTTAGCAATGATAATAGGGATAGTGGATTTTTCTATGCTACTTTCTTTTTTCTGGTTGGTATAGGGTGTAGTGAGTGAATTGCATCTGTTGGTTTGTTTATCAGAATGCATCTTGCATGCATGTAAGATGTCCGAAGAGATATTAGACTCTTTTTAGTAGAAAAGATTTTGGGTACAATCACAAATGTTATATTAAGTGTATTCTAATTGCCGTAGTTATTATTTTATTATTTTGTAGTTGTATTCGTTTTCGTTTTCGTATCTGTATCTTTTTTTTCATTTACTTAATTCTTGATTATTTTCTCTCATTATATTCCTAATACCCTATTTAATTTTCATCTCTTAACCCTAATCCTAAAATTCCATTTCCAATTTTAATTTTTTTTAATTTTTTCTTACTTTTTATCCTAGCTCTTCATTCTCATCATATGGACCACATGCAATTCTACCATCCCAAAGGTTATGGGTCAAGCTCTTGGGCTTGGAGGGGTTATGCGTCAAGCTCTTGGCCTTGGTGGTCACATGGGTGCCTAAGGTGGCACTCATGCACCAAGTTTTACCAGAGCAAAACATTTCCATATTTTTTTCCACTTCATTCTTTCTCCCTCCCTTTTCCTACTCAGAGAGAGAGAAAGAGAGAGAGGTGATACATCCTAAACCATGATAGTAATCCTAAGGTCACATCCTAAATCTCTCTCTCTCTCTCTCACACACAATAGAGAAGGAAAGGGGAAGGGAAGAATAAATAAAGAACGAAGAGGAGGAAAATAGGGGAGGGTTCCGGTGTGATGGAATTTGGTGCATTAGGACTACCTTCAACACCCATGTGACCACAAAGTTCAAGAGCTTGAGACATAACCCTTTCCAAGCCCAAGAGCTTGACACATAACCCATGGAAGCCATGGATGGATGAGATTAAATGAGGTTCATAGGATGAGAACGAAGGATTATGATAGAAAAAGGAAATAGACATTGGAATTGTAGGATTAGTTAGGGTATTAGGAACAAACTTAGAAAAGTAAATCAAGAATTAATAAATGGAAAAAATGGATACGGAAACGAATACAACTACAAAATAATAACTTTTTAACTACAATTATTACATGTGTTTCATTACGCACTCATTCCATGTGAAGTTACTGGTTAATTGGATTGCTCAGATGATTAATTGCAATTACACAACCTCTAGAATTTTGATTAAATGGCCACCAGATTAATCTGATTGAGCGTCTGATTACTATATGAAATTTTTTTGGCTGTAAATGCTTTTCTGAGAAATACTGGTAAACATTAACCCAGGATCATCTGGTACTGTTAGAATTGTAAATGTTTGTCTAAGGTATTGCTTAACTATTTTTGGCTTGACTTATTATACAATTATTTGGAAAAGGGAAACTTTTATTGTTGTTGAACATGTTTGCTTCTAAAGCTTGGAAGATCTTAGATAAAGATTCAACCTAACTGTGGTTCTTTAGGTCACTGAAGAAGAACTTGCAGCACTTTTCATCAACTGTGGCCAGGTAAGTACATGTTTACTTTGCTTTTGTTAGATCTTTATGGACTGTAATTGTAAAGGTTGGTACTTCTGAACATTCTCTTTTCAATCTCCTAGTTGCAGGTTGTTGACTGTCGCGTATGTGGTGATCCAAATTCTGTTCTACGTTTTGCTTTTATTGAGTTCACTGATGAGGGTAACCTCCTTCATATGGCCAAAGTTTTAACATTTTTTGTGAACTTTTGTTTTTACTGGAACCATAATTCATTTGATGTCATGGATAATGCTACTGCAGAAGGTGCAAGGGATGCTTTAAGCATGTCAGGAACAATGCTTGGTTTTTACCCAGTAAAGGTGCTTCCTTCAAAAACTGCAATTGCTCCTGTAGACCCAAAACTCTTACCAAAGGTAGAATATGAAAACTGTAAGAGTATTCCATTCACTTCTCATCACGAAAATTTTCCTTTCCCCTCTTTTTGTGCGCATGTGTAAACCATCATGTAGTAGATCTTCGTAAAGTATCCCTTAACATAATTACTGAGCTGATTATCATTTGCTTTTAGTCTGAAGATGAGCGAGAAATGTAATGCCCATATCTCGTATTACGTATTGGGAATACGTGTACGTATTTCGGGCCCGTATTTTTGGTTTTTCATAATTAGTTAGCCTTGGATTTTTATTTATTTTTTGCATGTTGCATTTGCATGGTTCATCATGACATGGCATTGGCTTGGTTTGGTTCGGTTTAGGGGGTTTGGCTTGGTTGGATTTTATGTGGAGAACCACTCCCACCTACCACCACTCCCACCATAAATATCTATCCCACTCTCTCTCTCTTCCATTATACTCATTACTCATTTCTTCTTCTCCATCTTTACTTCTCTACCTACCAGGAGAGAGGGAGAGCTTAGGCAAGTGCATCTTGCTTCATGGAGGAACTCCATTTTTATTGTTCCATTGTTTTTCTCATTAGTTTCTAACCCACTTTAGTACTTGTCATTTTTTATTTCCATGGTTAAATTTTCGTAGATCTAGCTTTATGGTATTTTTGGTTCCCAGGATTTTGATCCATCAAACTTGCATATTTTGCTAAGTTGATGATCCCATGGTTGCAGAGAATTTTCTTTGGTCCAATTTTGACCTACGAGAAATTTCTGAGCCGCATGGACATTTTTGCACTCAGCCGCATGGCATATTAATGCAATAGCCAACACTTACTTTTGCATGCATTATTTAATACAATACAATCAGTGAGCCGTATAGGCACCACTATTTAATGAATTTGAGAGTGGAATGCATCAGCACCCACGTGTGCCCATAGGCAATTATTAGTAATGCCTTGTTAATGTATTTTTCCTAGAATGAGCTGCATGGCCTATAAAGGCATTGGCATGGCCGCATGCAAATTTTTCCTCCTTCTCTCTATTGTAGCCGCATGCATTCTTAGTATTAAATGTAATGTTGCCTAGCCGCATACGTTTTTGGAAGGCATTGAATGAATGCTTGCTTGGAAGCATTGGATGAATGCTCTGCAGGAAAGCATTAAATGCTTTGCTTGGAAAAGCATTAAATGCTTTGCTTGAGTGCTTGCTTCAGAATAATTTGAAAGCATTAAATGCTTTGCTTGGAAAAGCATTAAATGCACTTGTGTGCTTGCTTCAGAATAATTTGAATGCATTTTGCTAATGCATTCTTATTGGCTTTGATTCCTTAATGCGCACGTTCTGGAGTAATATGGTCAAAAGCATTATTAAATGCATCTTCTAATGCATTGGACTAATGTTTTGATTCAATTCTTTAATGTATTTTTTCTAAACCTAGCCGCATATGAATTGATTTCAATGTAATTTTCTGAGCCAGCCGCATAAAGGCTTAGAAATGCAATGCTAATATTTAATGCTTGTCATTATATGTTTAATGCATTAATAACTGCACTTTTGAGCCAGCCGCATGGCCTTTTTAGCTAGCTTTTGCTTGCTTGCAATTTAAGCTTGGCTGCATGCACTTCAATGTTGACCGCATGGCTTTTGTACTTGGAAGGCATACTATTAATAGTGTAATCATTGCTTGGCCACGTGAACTATTAATTTAATGGTTCACATGAACCTTTTCTTATTGCATTAATTGTGGGGGTTCCCACATAGCTTTCTTTAGTTGACTTGCTTGCTGAAGTAGAAATTTGCATTTAATGAGGGTCCCACTGTCTTTTGTCTTATTTGATTTTATGGCATATTTATTGTTTCCTGGCCGCATGGGTGGCCTCCCACTCTCTTTGACCGCATGTTTGTTCTTCCACTTTTGGACCACATGGGTCCCATTTTGATTGTTTAAATGTTTTATTTGGCTAAATTGTGGTCAGAATTTCTTCCCACTCCCAACATAAAAGTTGTAGAGTTTCTCTTTAGCTTCAAGAATATATATATTATATATTTATTATTACTTAATTGTGCCCATTTCTCCTCTCCTTGATAAATTAGAAGGACTTGACAGTGACCCGTAGTGGTGCACACTTGACAATGAACTTGACATGATAATTTGACCTGACAATTTGACATGATAACTTGACATGATAATTCTTGATAGTGGCCCGCCGTGGCGCACTCTTGACATGATAAACCTGACATGATATTCCTTGAAATGCTGTTGCGACGGCTAACACGACATGACATGATTGAATGACCTGGACACCGTGGACGATTGTGCTTGTACAAATGAACCCGTCTTGTCTTGCATCATGTCTAGGACGGGGATCCCTGAGTACCACGGTCAGGGGTACCCACTGAAATCGACTAAGGCTAACAACTAGAATAAATCCAGTAGTCATGAAGAGATTTCCCAGCTACAGGCAATCCCGTTATCTGGGCGCCCCACTTAGGATCTGTAGCCTGCCGTCGAGTAGGGCACATTTCCAGCACACTGTCATGTGTTGCACTCTCTAAGTCACCTAAGGGTACATGCATTTTCTGGAGGATGTACCCACTTGAATTCAACTCTAATTGCGTCTGGATTGCCTGGATGGTCTGCAGGGCTTGTGGCTGTGGAACAATCTCACTGCATCTTGCTAGTAATTAGGCCTGTGATAACCCTAGTTAGTTAAAGTATCAAGCCGTACTTATTACTTGGCCGTGAATGTTGGATGAAGTTTACCAGTCTATTCTTGTCTTGATCTTGTACAAGATTGTCACATGACCTGTTTTCTTATTTTATCTTGCCGATAAATAGTGGGAGAAACCAAGTTCAGTTCAGACGAAGGGTTACAACTCCGGTCCTTGTTTGGTTTACGGGTTGTAACCTGGTTATCTGAATAGTCCCAATGGTTATCTCATCGTATATCACCTGTCCTGTTTTCTTTAATTACTGTCTTTTATATATTATTACTCTTGTGCTGATTGCTGGTTTTAGTTCTTAAGTGAAGCCTCCTTTGTGGCATTTGCTCTTTCTGGGATCTGACCCAGCTGGTTTTGTATGGCCAGATACCAGAGCAGCACCAAGGGATCCACCGACTTTCCAGCCCGATGGTGAACACCAGGCGTAACCAGGGCAACGAGTGGGTTTATTTTGCTCTCCCACTCTATTGTAAAATTATTCTTTTGAGGCGTTTAGCCGCCGAGCAAGTGTTAGCTCGTGTACATTTTACTTACTGTCTGCCTACGAGCTGTAACATGATTGGCAACCTAGGGTTGATCATGTATGACTAAAAATCTTGCTAGTCCTCACATTTTGTAACGACTAGCTTCATGATCAGCTGAATATGTAATATTTGGGACGCCTTACTATTGTATATTTGGTGATCTTACATCTTGTAACTCTATTTACTTGCTTGTGATTGAGACACTAGGCTTGTTATTGACCTTAAGAGACTGATGGCTTGTAGATAAACCCTCATATATCTAGACAGCCGTAACCGTATAGTGGAGTGGATTCCATTTTATTATACGTAGCTGGCTATGTCTGCCCCCGCTCTCCAGTATTCTGGTTCTGGGGCGTGATATAGTTTAAGTGGTGGCCCATGCAGGTCTTGTAAATCAAGATATGTGAGGGTTTATCGAATAGATGTCTCAATCAGTACTCGCCCTTGATCTCTGCTCGTATCCTCTTGATCCCTGAAAATTCTTGTCCTGATCACATGCTTATAATCGTTGATCTTTCCTGGTCCTTCCTTATTGTTCCCATGTCATCTTTTTCAGTGGCATTATTCCTAGTCCTACCGATCAGCAAGGCGGAGCGTCTCCCGTGGACCAGCAGCAACCAGAAGATCAGGTCCAGCACTCAGGAGCAGCCTCTCGAGTCATGCCTACCGGGGATCCAGAGCCACCAGTTCAGCCAGTTTAGCCTGCAGAGCCTGATGATGGTACTTTGGTAGGTCTCATCAGGACATTGTTAGCTTTCCAAGATCGCCGAGGAGATGCCTTGCAACAGGCAGTGGTAGATGCTCTGAACAGAGGTGGAGATCATGGGAACCGTACAGCGAACAGTTTCAAGCGCCTGAACCCTCCCTTCTTTGATGGCAGCGAAGATGCTATTACTGCTGATGCATGGCTCCAGGATACAGAAGTGGTTCTAGAGGCAGCCAGAACCCCAGAAGACGAGAAGGTGGCCGTTGTGCGCCTGCAGTTATTAGATCTTGCCCGCAGCTGGTGGGCAGCACAGGCCGTGGGATTAGTGGCCCCTATTCCATGGGCAGTATTCAGGGAGAGATTCCAGACCAAGTACTTCGATGCGGTGGCTCGGTACGATCTACAGACCAAGTTCACCAATCTGAAGCAAGGAGGCAGGACGGTCGACGGGTATGCGGCCGAGTTCTCCAGGCTTAGTCGGTTTGCTCCCACCTTGGTGGCGACCGAGTTTGACAGAGCCCAGCGGTTCCAGCAAGGGCTCCATCTCGAGATTTTGTTGGCAGTAGAACAGTTTGAGCATCAGACCTTCGATGCAGTGTTGAGAGCAGCCCGGAGGCATGAGTATACCTCCCACAGGATCGTGGACCGGACCGGAGGTCGGAAGCGATCTCATGGCCAGATGACCCAGTCGACAGCACCAGCCCCGACAGTTAGGGATTTGACAATTGGAACTCCGAGGCAGGCGGCCTCAGTGACGTCAGTCACGTCCCCTCAGCAACAGAAACCGAAGCAGTCTTCCGCAATGGGCTGCACTCATTGTGGGAAGCCAGGACACGTTGTTTCAGAGTGTCGCAGAGCTCAGGGATTGTGCTCGGCTTGTGGAGCACCGGACCACAAGATAGGGTCCTGTCCGAATAGGGCCAGTTCATCATCGGCCCAGAATAGTCCCTCGGTAAGGGGACCAGCCCCAGTCCAGCAGCAGCAGCAGTATCCATTGCCGAGGCCATTGCCGCCTCAGGCCCAAGTGTTTCAGCAGCAGTACCAGCCTCCGAGGCCATTGCCGCCTCAGGCCCTAGCCTTCCAGCTACAGAGACCCCAGTAGTATGTCCAGGTCCAAGCTCAGATCCAGAACCGGCAGAGAGGTTCCTAGCAGGATATCCTTCCTCTTTCTCGTGCCTTCGATTTCCTTGCTTACATACATGATTGATTGATTGATTGATTGCTTAGTATAGCTTGTCATTGCAATCTCTAGCCTCTTGATTAAATTCCGAGGACGGAATTCTTTTAAGGTGGGTAGAGTTGTAATGCCCATATCTCGTATTACGTATTGGGAATACGTGTACGTATTTCGGGCCCGTATTTTTGGTTTTTCATAATTAGTTAGCCTTGGATTTTTTTTTTGCATGTTGCATTTGCATGGTTCATCATGACATGGCATTGGCTTGGTTTAGTTCGGTTTAGGGGGTTTGGCTTGGTTGGGTTTTATGTGGAGAACCACTCCCACCTACCACCACTCCCACCATAAATATCTATCCCACTCTCTCTTATATTATTACTCATTACTCATTTTTTCTTCTCCATCTTTACTTCTCCACCTACCAGGAGAGAGGGAGAGCTTAGGCAAGTGCATCTTGCTTCATGGAGGAACCCCATTTTTATTGTTCCATTGTTTTTCTCATGAGTTTCTAACCCACTTTAGTACTTGTCATTTTTCATTTCCATGGTTAAATTTTCGTAGATCTAGCTTTGTGGTATTTTTTGGTTCCCAGGATTTTGATCCATCAAACTTGCATATTTTGCTAAGTTGATGATCCCATGGTTACAGAGAATTTTCTTTGGTCCAATTTTTACCTACGAGAAATTTTTGAGCCGCATGGACATTTTTGCACTCAGCCGCATGGCATATTAATTCAATAGCCAGCACTTACTTTTGCATGCATTATTTAATACAATACAATCAGTGAGCCGCATAGGCACCACTATTTAATGAATTTGAGAGTGGAATGCATCAGCACCCACGTGTGCCCATAGGCAATTATTAGTAATGCCTTGTTAATGTATTTTTCCTAGAATGAGCCGCATGGCCTATAAAGGCATTGGCATGGCCGCATGCAAATTTTTCCTCCTTCTCTCTATTGTAGCCGCATGCATTCTTAGTATTAAATATAATGTTGCCTAGCCGCATACGTTTTTGGAAGGCATTGAATGAATGCTTGCTTGGAAGCATTGGATGAATGCTCTGCGGGAAAGCATTAAATGCTTTGCTTGGAAAAGCATTAAATGCTTTGCTTGAGTGCTTGCTTCAGAATAATTTGAAAGCATTAAATGCTTTGCTTGGAAAAGCATTAAATGCACTTGTGTGCTTGCTTCAGAATAATTTGAATGCATTTTGCTAATGCATTCTTATTGGCTTTGATTCCTTAATGCGCACGTTCTGGAGTAATATGGTCAAAAGCATTATTAAATGCATCTTCTAATGCATTGGACTAATGTTTTGATTCAATTCTTTAATGTATTTTTTCTAAACCTAGCCGCATATGAATTGATTTCAATGTAATTTTCTGAGCCAGCCGCATAAAGGCTTAGAAATGCAATGCTAATATTTAATGCTTGTCATTATATGTTTAATGCATTAATAACTGCACTTTTGAGCCAGCCGCATGGCCTTTTTAGCTAGCTTTTGCTTGCTTGCAATTTAAGCTTGGCCGCATGCACTTCAATGTTGACCGCATGGCTTTTGTACTTGGAAGGCATACTATTAATAGTATAATCATTGCTTGGCCACGTGAACTATTAATTTAATGGTTCACGTGAACCTTTTCTTATTGCATTAATTGTGGGGGTTCCTACATAGCTTTCTTTAGTTGACTTGCTTGCTGAAGTGGGAATTTGCATTTAATGAGGGTCCTACTGTCTTTTGTCTTATTTGATTTTATGGCCTATTATTGTTTCCTGGCCGCATGGGTGGCCTCCCACTCTCTTTGACCGCATGTTTGTTCTCCCACTTTTGGACCACGTGGGTCCCACTTTGATTGTTTAAAGGTTTTATTTGGCTAAATTGTGGTCAGAATTTCTTCCCACTTCCAACATGAAAGTTTTAGAGTTTCTCTTTGGCTTCAAGAATATATATATTATATATTTATTATTACTTAATTGTGCCCGTTTCTCCCCTCCTTGATAAATTAAAAGGACTTGACAGTGACCCGTAGTGGGGCACACTTGACAATGAACTTGACATGATAACTTAACCTGACAATTTGACATGATAACTTGACATGATAATTCTTGATAGTGGCCCGCCGTGGCGCACTCTTGACATGATAAACCTGACATGATATTCCTTGAAATGCTGTTGCGACGGCTAACACGACATGACATGATTGAATGACCTGGACACCGTGGACGATTGTGCTTGTACAAATGAACCCGTCTTGTCTTGCATCATGTCTAGGACGGGGATCCCTGAGTACCACGGTCAGGGGGTACCCACTGAAATCGACTAAGGCTAAAAACTAGAATAAATCCAGTAGTCATGAAGAGATTTCCCAGCTACAGACAATCCCGTTATCTGGGCGCCCCACTTGGGATCTGTAGCCTGCCGTCGAGTAGGGCACATTTCCAGCACACTGTCATGTGTTGCACTCTCTAAGTCACCTAAGGGTACATGCGTTTTCTGGACGATGTACCCACTTGAATTCAACTCTAATTGCGTCTGGATAGCCTGGATGGTCTGCAGGGCTTGTGGCTGTGGAACAATCTCACTGCATCTTGCTAGTAATTAGGCCTGTGATAACCCTAGTTAGTTAAAGTATCAAGCCGTACTTATTGCTTGGCCGTGAATGTTGGATAAAGTTTACCAGTCTATTTTTGTCTTGATCCTGTACAAGATTGTCCCATGACCTGTTTTCTTATTTTATCTTGCCGATAAATGGTGGGAGAAACCAAGTTCGGTTCAGACGAAGGGTTACAACCCCGGTCCTTGTTTGGTTTACGGGTTGTAACCTGGTTATCTGAATAGTCCCAATGGTTATCTCATCGTATATCACCTGTCCTGTTTTCTTTAATTATTGTCTTTTATATATTATTACTCTTGTGCTGATTGCTGGTTTTAGTTCTTAAGTGAAGCCTCCTTTGTGGCACTTGCTCTTTCTGGGATCTGACCCAGCTGGTTTTGTATGGCCAGATACCAGAGCAGCACCAAGGGATCCACCGACTTTCCAGCCCGATGGTGAACACCAGGCGTAACCAGGGCAACGAGTGGGTTTATTTTGCTCTCCCACTCTATTGTAAAATTATTCTTTTGAGGCGTTTATCCGCCGAGCAAGTGTTAGCTCGTGTACATTTTACTTACTGTTTGCCTACGGGCTGTAACATGATTGGCAACCTAGGGTTGATCATGTATGACTAAAACTCTTGCTAGTCCTCATATTTTGTAACGACTAGCTTCATGATCAGCTGAATATGCAATGTTTGGGATGCCTTACTATTGTATATTTGGTGATCTTACATCTTG
Source organism: Iris pallida (assembly GCA_029216955.1). Lineage (NCBI taxonomy): Eukaryota > Viridiplantae > Streptophyta > Magnoliopsida > Asparagales > Iridaceae > Iris > Iris pallida. The sequence goes on along the minus strand of JANAVB010040761.1, from coordinate 5,203 downwards.
TAACTCTATTTACTTGCTTGTGATTGAGACACTAGGCTTATTATTGACCTTAAGAGACTGATGGCTTGTAGATAAACCCTCATATATCTAGACAGCCGTGACCATATAGTGGAGTGGATTCTATTTCATTATACGTAGCTGGCTATGTCTGCCCCCGCTCTCCAGTATTCTGGTTCTGGGGCGTGACAAGAAATGTGCTCAAGGACTATCTATTGTACAAATTTTGATAAGAAGGTAAGAGTTTAGATTATAATTAGTCAGCACAAGTTTTTTGTTCTTGCACAAAATCTCAACAACAATTTCCTATGAATGCATTATTTGTACAGGTGACACAAGAGGATGTAAAGCTCTTCTTTGAGTTATTATGTGGACCGGTTTGTCACACAACTGGTGTATTTTAGTATTCTATTTATATTTATTAAGTGTTATAAATTGGCAATTTGTTGTTGAATAGTCAAGGAAATTTATAGAATATATGTTGCATGCCACAGGTCTATCGTTTTAGGTTGCTTGGAGGTTATAGTCACTCCACTCGTATTGCTTTTGTTGAGGCTCTCCACGACGGCACCGGCTGCAGCAGCACCGAGTCGTCGCTCAGCTGCGACACTACTTCTCTTTGGGACTCCCAATATCTTCAAGAGATGGCAGAGAGAAGATCCATGGTCAGAATCTACTTAAGTAAATATTTCCAATAATTTGGTTAGCAAAAGAGAGATTGATTCCTATTTTTTGGGTACATTCTGTATTTGGATATTCAATGTAATGAAGATGTTGATATGTACTCTATTTTGAGAAATGTAATAAAGATGGTGATATATAATGTTAAGTTTTTGGAATGTAATATACACTGTGCAGTATAGAGCATTATAAATATGCTAATTTGAATAGTATAAAGTGTTATAAATGTGCTGCATTGAGCCTATACATATTATCTTTTTATAACGTTTTAAAATTGTTCTGAATTGTGCACTATATATTAACTATTCATAACGCTTTTATAGAAACTATTCATGACGGTTTTTTTAACGCTTTTAAAAACATTTATAATACCCGTTTTCATAACGGTTGCTGTGAAAAAAAAGCGTCATGGTTCGTCATTAATGACGCTTTTTAGCCGTCATTAAAAGGGCTTTTTGTTGTAGTGAATGGAAGTAATGAAGAGAGAGAAGGGGTGGTTGGGTTTTATAAAGAGCGGGGATGGTTCAACATATTGAACCAACCATCAAAATAAACCAAACCAGGCCATCCAAAGCAAGTCAAGTTGGACCAACCCAACCCAAGGTCAACCCTAGTCAAGATACATCAAGGCAAGCAATAAAGAAATACGAAAATAAAGTAAAATAAATACGGGTCAAAATTCATATACGTACACTAGAAATACGTATAACGAAAAACGGGAGTGATAGTTTGGCCAATTTTATTGAATAACTTTACCACTCATTCTAGAGTTAATGGTACTCACTCAATCATTGTGTTTCTATGACTTAGTCGCTATTACGCCCTGTCACGGGACTTATAACAATTATACAAGGTGCATTATAATTCATCAAACACGAGGGTCGTAGGCTGCGGCTAACTCACTCATCCATACGCATCTCAACATGTCCACTTGCAGTTGCATTCGAGTTCATCATATCGCTAAGTCTGGATCGTGCACATATTCAAGGCATCCCCCGAATATATATATTTCAACCAAGCTTACTGATAGTGAAGTCAGACAAGCTACTCGTGATAGTTTCAAATTGCCGGTTATTTTACTAATTTGACTAATATCGAACTCCAGTTCGTTTCACTATCGTCTATCTCGATCTTCGAGATGACCCGATTCGTTTCTCAAGCGTTCTCATCTTACGATATCAATACGATACTTCTTGCAGAGTCGACCAAAGTTCAAGTAATTTTCGTCCGATCCAAAACCAAGCATTTTACTATCATCAAGTACATCTTCCCAGCAATAATTCGATTCGTTACCCCAACTTTTCTTGCGCATTATCGATTTCTCATTCATTTCGTTCGGGTCTGATATTAATATCGCTTGCGCATACTTCCAGTTCCACGTCCTAACTCTAAGTCTTGTTGCCCAAGATCTATCGTCCATCCGAATGATTTTCTAAAGTCGGTCACACAGGTTCAATCACTCGGCACATGGTTTTCTACCTATCCGCTAGGTCAGCTCACATGGTCATTGTTATAACTCAAGTTTGCGGTTCATCATGCAAACTCGTTGTACGATGTTCGCCCCAATCCTATGGTCAAACCATTGTTCATTCGTACGAGATACTCTACCCAAGCTCATTTCACTCAGATTTCTAATATTGAACAGAGATCATTCTATTCACATCAAGATAATTATCGCGTGGTGTTCGAAACTATTCAGCAAAGCCATCCTACGGTAGGTTCTGCTCAATCAATTACTTGGCATATCAATATTACACGTCTAAACTAGCAATTTGTATAGTCTCTCTCTTCAAACATGTTTGATATAATCTACTTATCCATCCTATCCAATTCACGTATTCGATCATAAGGTTGTGTAGCACAACAATATATCACGCCCCAAATCTTCCACAAGTCCGATTATCTATGCTGGACATGAAATCACCATGCCAATGCTCCCAGGATAATCGTCCTAATCGGGGCGTAACTATTACTTTGAGTCGAGACTAGTTCATTCTCGATACGCACATTGGTCTACTCAATTCTTAAACTTACTTTTATAGAAGCATGAAAAATTTGCAGTAATAAAGCCTTATGCTCCCAAGCCAAAGAGAATATATGCGCCCAACCAGTGAAGCTCTATGCTCCCAGCCAGTGAGGCTCTATGCGCCCAGCCAGTGAAGCTCTATGCGCCCAGCCAGTGAAGCTCCATGTGCCCAGCCAGTGAAGCTCCATGCGCCCAAGACAAGCTCCCCCAAAAGGAGGGCATATAGCATGAGACATGGCTATGCGCCCAAGCCTGACTCAGTCAAAGCCATGATCAAAATGTGCACCGAAGCGTACGGCCACGTCAGTCTCCACGAGCAATCGTGCACCGAAGCATACGGCCACGTCAGCACCACGATCAACCCACGACTACGCAGCCTGCATGCGCCTACATCCTATGCACCCAAAGCAGGACTATACGCCCATATGAAAACTAGCGTATTTCCTCATGTAGGCGCATAACATCATTCCAGCCCAGAAACTACTATAAAAAGGGGTCTCATCCCTCTTCAAAGGACAGAACGAAGAGCATTTTCAAGAGCCAAATTGCTGCACTTCTTGCTAGTGAGCCGAGAGTTAGCAATTTTCTTAGGTTTTCTCCCACTTTTGTAATCGGAGTGTCAACGGAGTAAAGGAGCAACTGCCTCTCGATCTCCATTGTCCCATTCTCCATAATTCTTTTTTACTCGGGGATCCTCAGCGCAGGATCTCTCAGGTGTACTCGATTTGTGGTACCTTGTACCAATAAAGAAAAGATAGCGTTTCTTCTCTTTATGTGTGTCCACAAAAATGGTGACTCTGCTGGAGACTACCTTTTTCTCTGACGAGAAGCTGGTGATGCAATCTGATACCGACAAAGTGGAGAGCACTCAGAAGATGCTGATCGTAAAATTCAATCAGCAGGCGTTCGAAGAGATGCTCTCGAGGGATGGCTCTACTCCCTCAAAATCAGCGAAGCCAAACAAGTCTCGCAAGACTTGGCTTCCGAAGGCTCGCTGTGCATATCCTGCTAGTGTCATAAAAGATATGCAACTTGAGGACTCTGCCACGTGGGCGCATGACTCTGCCACAGAAGCTCCACAAATAAAGAAGGCTCACACAGTTCCGGGCTCTACTAGCCCAGCGACTTCTTTCTGCGCAACCAACAACAGAGTGTTCGATACTTGAGACTTGGCAGAGAAAAGCACTACGATGCCAAGAATCGAGGTATTTGACACTCTGGGCAAATCCAATGAGGCCCATAAACGAAGGAGGCGAAGTTGGAAGAAAACAGCACTGCTCCACCAAGCATGCACCCAAAGGGGCGTTTGGGCGCATAACTCCAATCAGAATGCTTCTGTCTTCGACAGATTGGGCATCCATGGTCATGCACCCAAGGCTATGTGCCCAGGCTCACTTGATCCATACTATGTGCCCGCATCAAGGAGGCTCAGACATGCTGCCAAGAACATGCGCCCAAGGCCAGTCTCCAAGGCCTATGCGCCCACAACAAAAAGACAGGCCCCAACGCGTATAGCATGGAACAGTCTTCAAGGACATCACAGAACTTAGGTGTAGGGGTTGACCTGTACGTGAACTAAGTCTGGATGTGCCAACTCTCCTTACGAACCCGCATACAAAGCTCGACGATGCATGCAACATGGGTTGTAAGGCAAAACTCCCTTATGCTGACTTACGTGACATGATGAATCATAAGCGTAAAGCGAGGAAGGACATAACAATCCATAGTACACATCCGTGCACCAGTATTATTATCAACTGTTATTGCTCTAAAGTAACAAGTGTGCCTCAGAGAAAGTCTGTGTTTCGACGGCTGCACTTTTCTGACGATGAAAAGCCGCTATGTGTCTCATCCAACATGGCTTCATGGGGTCCTCCTTACGGAAGCCCCAAAGATGGTGGACCACGAACCCAACTTTCTCTCTCAGTTCTGCGAAGAAGAAGACGAAGTCTACCAACAGATGGCCAACAGGCTGTCACATCTGAAGGAGTCTATATGGGCACCCGATCAAAGGCGAGATTCCGTACAGAAGGCGAAAAATCCTAATCTAGGGATAGTATTCCCTCAGTCTGAAGCGGATGACCTTCACACTGGAGATAGCCTTCTAAAGGACGACGATCTCTCCGAGTCTAATGGTGACTATCTACCTCCTCTACCTGAAGACGAGGGACTTGCCCACTCAGAGATAGACAGTATCAGCACTAGTTGAACTGTTTCCTCTGTTCATCCTCGCATGTTATCTACATACATGGCGGACAGAGAAAGAACTGAAGAAGCTAGTGATCAGACCAGCAAACGGCTAGAGGATCTTGAAACAGCATCCGTCAAGGTCACTGATATGCTTAACAGTATCATGGCGGTCCAAGCTGCTAGGCAGTCCTCCACCTCAATAAAATGTCTCAGCTCATGCTAGTCCAGTTCATAGCAACAACCCGCCTTCGCTACAAAAGGAGTATTATTCTGTTGCGTCTCCTCTAAATCGTGCAAATGTCGGAGGTG